>CM076580.1:1060566202-1060735636 GCA_034641835.2 Pinus albicaulis | reverse complement strand
TCCTTGAAAATAAAAGCTGAATTTTTTTATTTTTTATTTACTTCTCCTCACCTCCGCATTTTTCATTTGAAAACAGTGCGGTAGCCTCCGCAGTTTTTAGTTCTGAACAGTACGGTACCGCTCTGTTCTCCATTAGAACCTACGGACCTGTGGAAATTTTTTGAAAAAGTTAAAATTCTCTTTTTAGGAACCAAATCACCTGATTCTTTGTGTTTGATCCAGCCTACCTTAGCTGTCAAATCTTATGTGTGAATTTCTTTTCAGCAACTTTTGCGTTTGTGTGATTTTTCATCCAATTTGCATTTTATGAGTGAGTGTTGTCCCTACTTTCTTGTTGCTCCATATAAAAAACCTTTATATACCTTAGCTTACTGGTATGATGATGTTCTCTTTTTGAGCCATTAAACCCATAACAAACCTTACTTTTATGAAATTCAATTTCATTTTCATTTGCAAATTTGGAACAACTTTTAGCTTACTAAGGCTTGATTTTCACACCAAACCATTTTTGGATGTTTTCATTTCTACTGAGATAAGTAGAATTTTTTCTTGGTTCGATCACAAACTAGGAGAAAACGTCCTCAAACTTTCTAGATAGACTTTAAAGATAGACTTTTCTTTGATTTTGAATTTTATGTTTTTAGGAGTTTTAGATATTGTTTTCTTTTTGGCAATAGTTTGTTTAATGATTTGTAGTTTTTGATTTGATTGATAAAGGGATTTCATTTCGAACGAGTAATTGATCATTTTTGCGAAATTGAGTTCTCAAAGAAATTGTCTTCTATTCAAAGATTTTGTTTATGAATGAAATAATTGGTGTTTTGAAAATTGTTAAATCTCTCAATCTTTCCCTTAAATAAGATTCATTGAAAAGAAAAGAGTTGCACTTTTCATTTAGATGCATTTAATGTATTTTTGAGTCGGGTCATAAACATCATTGAAGTTTCACTTCCATACCTTTGTCTTAAGCAATAGCCAAATTAAGAATAACGCTTTAATAAAATAAATCTAGAT
Organism: Pinus albicaulis; assembly: GCA_034641835.2. NCBI lineage: Eukaryota > Viridiplantae > Streptophyta > Pinopsida > Pinales > Pinaceae > Pinus > Pinus albicaulis. The sequence continues at coordinate 1,060,734,622 of CM076580.1, read as the reverse complement.
ATTTTATATTTTCTAGGGCTCTTTCCACCAACATAGCTTAGGCTAGTGTCTTGGAACAGGTTGTAATTAACATTCCAAGACAGTTCAAACAAACAAGTAGAAATCTTGTGGTAGGAAAATCCAATTGTAGCATTTGTGCTCTGGGAAGCTCTTCTTAAAAGATTCAAGCAAGAGATCATGTCGGAACTAGTAAGATAATCATACCTATCTCATTGGGAAAGATAGCAGATGTGCACGTGTTAAAAATGGTAAACCTCGGATAGACCATTGTCGAGGATCCTAGGGTCACTGGTTGGTAAACATTGGATTATATCAAGAAGCCTTTAAGGGGATTGAGCTAGTTACTCTGCCCTTGCGTGTATATCAGATCATAGATTGTCCCCCCAGGTACATTTGTTCTCGTTGGTGACCTTAGTGACTATAAACTTTAGGATTTTTTTCCAAAGGTGACGGTGGAGGGAAGGTCCCACTGTACCTGGAGCAGACATCAACTAGACTCACTTGGACTTTTCGGAGGGTACTCTTCTCTTCGAGATGGCATAAGTGGAGAGACTTGCACCGGACTGTTTCATTAAGCAGGTTGTCAGGGTAACTGTTCTAACCGCCATTTCTACATTAGAATTCTACGACGTTGGATCTCATCACCAACTAGTTTTTTTGGTGTGGGAATTTACTTTTTGTGTGTGGATTTCTCTCTTAGATTTTGTAGGTGTGTGATCAATTTGATTGTTTCCTTAGAGACTTTAGGATATTTTGTTGAAATTTTCTTTGATTTCGTGTGTTAAATTTTTAATCGTGGTTGAATTACCTAGAAAATCACGTAGAATGCAAGGGAAACCCCCTGAGTACACACCAAGCCAGTTAGAAAAGCTTAAATTTGAGAAGAAACAACCATCAGGGACTGGATACACCGAACACGAGGAAACATCAATAATTATACATCCTGATTATGAGGTAGATCAACCTCAAACAACAGAAAGTTCTCATAGGAAAATATCAATTTCTGAACTAGTTGAACTTGCTTCCACAACTAGTGAATTATCAGCTATTGAGCCTGAAATTTCTAAACCAAAAACTGAACCTGCTACATCTGAGCTTGCTCTAGATTTCATCACTCCAACCCTTGGTCATCCTCATTCACCGAGAGTGAATTTTCGCTTCACTGAGAACCTTCCTCCTAGCCTCATTAGCATTGAATAAATTATTGACATAGAAGAATAATTTATTCTTCCTTCACATCAGGAATCTTTAGATCTTAGGCCAAGTGAATCGATTTACTATTATAGCCCTTTCAAAAAAGATCCTTGGTATTCTCAGTTAATGGAATTTCTACACAATTATTTTCTAAACTATTCTCCACCCTGAATTCCTTTTTACGCCATACCAAGAGTTAATTACAGACCTTCATTCAACATGTCTGGTGAGTCATCCATGTTTTCTTCATCTCTAGAATTATATTTGTATGGGGGTCTGCCTGTTCCTCTAGGATACCATTCTCTTTCTGGTACTTTCTCAGGAGCAACTCCTTCTCCCGAAAAACTTATACAATCACCTGGTCCAAATGAATCACATACCAAAAATTTGAATGCGGAACAATTTTAAATGATTTCTAGAAAAATTCCTAACCCTGGCCCTCAAGGTAGTAACTTACTGCCTGGGGGGCATCCTCAAGGTAGTAATTTACCGCCTGGGGGGAAACCTTAAGGATAGTACACACCTCAAGGATAGTACATACTGCAAGGAAAATACACACCTCAAGGAGAGTACATAACTCAAGGCCAGTACATACCTCAAGGACAATATCAACCTCAAGGGAAGTACTCAATTCAGGGTCCACAACCTCTTCAAGGACAGTACCCTATGCTAGGGAAATAGTCTTTCCAAGGACAAAAACCTCCTTTAGGGCTACAGTTCTATCAGGAACAACAATTGTTTCATGGAGGTCAATATTTTAGTGGGAATTATCCAGCCAACTATCAAACATACGTTCCAAATTATCAACCTGGTTATGGTCTGTCTTATGCAGCACAACCTTCAATGGGAGATCCATATCTTGGAGTAAACACGATGTGGAATCTAACACCAAATAAACAGAATTTGCAACCTAATGCGAAAGTACCTTATAATCAACCTGGTCAGCCAATTGGTTATATTCAAATACAACAACCTGTCCAACCTATGCTTCAAGTTATACCATAGGTATCTGCACCTAATACTGTTCAGCAACCTAGTCCGAGTACACCTAGAACTCCACCTCAAACTGTTGCACCAACCTTTTTTCAACCTACCACACCTATCCCTAGAATTTCTACAGCCCCTTAAGTATCACAACAAATCCCTCTAGTCACTGCACAACAACCTAGACCCACAGTTCACACTACTGTTCAGATGCTTGTGGGACAACCTGGTACAAACACAATTGTAACAAGCCAACCTTAGTTTGTTTATCAACCATATCAAGGGCAGTATCAATATGGACCTGTAGCACAAAATCCAGTATACTAGCATCAACCATACCCTGGTTACACGTATCAGATACAACTCAACCTCAGTATGGTTCGGCCAATCCTGGTTATCCGGGAGGCATTCTGATCCCAAATGCACAAGCAATTCCAGGTTATCCTGGATATCCTCCTCCTGGTATTGGTATAGTTCCACAAGGTTATCAATTCGCTCAGCAGGACCCTAACCATTGGTTACCATTCATAGCAACTTTGGATTTACCCGATTTGTCATGCCTAACAAATGATCTGATTTATTATCTTCCGTATTGGCCGCCAATGCCGAATAAGTTGCCTAGTAATATTCCTAAGTTCGAAGGTAAATCGAGAGAAGACCCCTCAAACCATGTCATGATTTACCACCTCTGGTGCGCATCCAACTCTTTAATCGATGATTTTATTCGATTAAGACTCTTTCATAGAACACTGATAGGATTAGCTGCAAAATGGTATATTGAATTACCACGTGGCGCATTCAACAATTTCAATGCGTTAGCAACAACTTTTCTAACACATTTTCAATTTCCATTCCGATACGACAAAGACACGGAACTCCTATACATATCAGATCACATACATGAATGGAGACGTAGAAGACGTTTAGTGAAAGTTTTTATTCCAGACCAGATTTTGGCAGAATGGTTTATCAAATCATTGCTTCCAAAGATCACTGAAGATGTGGCTAAGGGAGGGGTTGTTACAGAATAACATGTCATTTCTCAAGCTCAGTACTTATTCCTTGTGTATACACGCTCTGGTACTTTATACGAAAAAATTCTTGACTTACCATGTCCTGGTCAAATAACTGCAACTCCTTCAGGTTCTCATGCAACAGACGGTGTAATTGGTTTAGTTAGCACTAATAAGAGTAAGAATAAGTCCTCCAAAACTACTTCTCCTATCATAACTTTACCAGATTCACCAAAAGGAGATTCTTCCTTTGAAACTTATGCCAACATTCATGTTGTAGATTCATCTACAGCTAAATCCAAAACCGGTAATAAGAATAAAGGAAATAATAAAAACAAACAAACTTCGTCTCCCAAAGAGAAAACCGAAAATAATTAACAATCTGATGATAAGCGGAAACCTCATTATCCTTGTCCTATCTGTAATGAGGATCACTTTACCAAAGAGTTCCTGTATCAGTCCGAGGTCTCTAAATTCTTCAAAGGTTCACCCACACCCACTGTCTTGAAGGATTCTTTTCCTACTCAAGATAAAAAAATGATAGGATCTTCTTCAAATTCATCGGCAGATATTTTAATGATATCTGAGGTTATGGTTGCGATGTGATTGCAAGACTATGTAAGTAAAAATCTTGTAACTGGTAAAGAGATAGAAAATTATAATCCAACACCATCTGTATCTCCTTCAGTTTCTGATCCGCTTCATATCGAGAAACCTAATCCTGATCTAGTGATTAAGCAACTTGCTAAAGGTGTACTTCAAAAATCAGCTTTCAATCCACATGCGAGAGCTGCTCAAAACTACAACATTGTTGAAGACTTGGTGATATCCCCTTCAGCAATGTCAGCCTTCGAAGTGCTACAACCATGTCCAGCACAAAGGAAATTACATTTATCAGCTAGTGGAGCTATAGATCCTCAGGATTCTAACCTCATGATCTTTGATCTAGAAAATTCTACTCCCTCATTAGATGGCTTTTCAGATTCCAGAATTAGTAAAGAACAGATGAGTTTTTCGTACTATAATTGAAGAGGGGGCATCCACGTGAATAACGTCGTTAAATTGTTGGAAGACTCTTGGTTATATGACACTCAACCAATATCCAACAATCCTTAAAGCCTTTGATGGAAGAGGATTCCATCCATATGGAATACTCCAGGATCTACCTATAGAAGTAGAAGGAAAAATTGTTAATCTAGATGTGGAAGTTATTGATGCCCCTCTGGATTACAACCTTCTTTTGGGTCGTAGGATGTCTTATGCCATGATTGTTTTCATTTCATCCGTCTTTCGGTTAATTATTTTTCCTCATAAAGGGAAGATTGTGAAAATCGATCATTTGTCATATTATTCGTCCGACCATGCTTCTACAGACAGTATCCAACAGGTTGGAAAATCGACTATCCCATATGAAGATGTTGGTGTAGGTTTAGTAAAGGACTCCGCTTTAATGGGAACTTTCTCTATGCCTCCACCCAACGTAACACATACCATTGCCAACATCAATATGATTTCATCAAGCACTGTACCATTCGATGACACTTGGGTAGTGCCTTTAGAGTCAGAACTGGATTCTTTCAATGGAAGGATGCCTTTGAGTCCTTTTGAGATGGCATATGTGGCAGTACAGTCATTTTCTGACACAATTTCAACTACTCCTGATCAAATTAATGTGATCACCAAAGAATATTCTTCACCATCAAGATCAACCTTGACATCACTTTCCAATGCTTTTCAACAAGTGTTCCACATTTATGAAAGTATTTGAGAATATTTATGTTTGGATGAATTACCCTAGGATGATCTACATCATAGATCTTCATTTTTACCTGAACTTGATAGATTTGAAAATGATTTTTCGTCTGTTTTTAAGATTGATTATGTCGAGGAACCACATAATCCCATATTGATTACAAATTTGGATTCTGAGATTAATTTGGGAAACATTTCTACAATTGTTCCTATCAACATATCAGTTAAACTTGGAATTGTTGAAAACATTCATATAGATGCTTCTTATACGATTGAAGAGATTAATACATATAAAGCCCTATTTCAAGAATTCCGAGACATATTTTCCTAGTCTTATGAAGAGATGCCAGGAATCGATCCAAATATTTTCATTCATGAAATAAAGACATACCCAGATGCCAAGCCTATTAGGCAAAGATTACGTCCAATACATCTGCGAAAAGTTGCTGCTATTAAAACTGAAGTTGAAAAGCTATTGCGAGCAGGATTTATTTATCCAATCCCATTGATAGATTGGGTATCTAATATAGTTCCAGTTACCAAGAAACAAGAGACTATAGGAGTATGCGTCGATTATATGGATATTAATAAAGCATGTCCAAAAGACAATTATCCTACCCCCTATATCGACCAAAGTATCGATGATTGTGCTGGGAATGAAATTTTCTCATTTATGGATGGATTTTTCGGATATAATTAAATAAACATACTCCCTGCTGATCAACAAAAAATAGTGTTTATATGTCCTTAGGGGACATTTGCTTATTGCAAATTACCTTTCAGATTAAAAAACATTGGTGCAACTTTTCAAATGGCCATGTCTTACGCTTTTCATGATATCAAACATATTGTACAGACTTATCTGGATGATTTACATGCTCACTCATTACACAGGGACGATCATCCTACTCACTTACGAGCTATTTTCATGAGATGTAGGCATTACAAGATTCGTTTGAACCACCACAAATGTGTATTTCGTGTGCAATCAGGATGATTACTGGGATTCGTCATTTCCAAAATCGGCATTCATGTCGACCCCTCGAAGGTTGAGGCCATCATCAATTTACCTCCTCCTTCCACACTTCGCCAACTCCAAAGTTTCCAGGGGAAAGCAAACTTTCTACGTAGATTTATCCCAAACTATGCTGAGTGAAAAAAAGGTTTTACCTGGTTGTTGAAAGAGAATGTTCCTTTTATTTGGCATGAGATTTCTGATCAAAATTTTGATGCTCTCACTAGTACATTTGAACAAAATTCCGACACTTTTGTCGTAACGTTGAAAATTTCCCCAATTTTTATCAATTTTTCAAATCCCGCCAACAACTGTCGCTATACCGAAGTTTAGGGACATCTTCGCTTATGAATGTCGTCAGAAATGCGACGTTCTAAACTATTCGTCGATATTATGCCGTTTTTGGGACAAAACATCAGAAATGTGACGTCTCTAACATATTCGTCGCTCTTGCGACGGTTTGGAAAAAACGTCAGAAATGCGACATCTCTAACATATTCGTCGGTCTTGCGATGGTTGGGACAAAACGTTGGAAATGCGACATCTCTATCATATTCATCGGTATTGTGACGGTTTGGAGAAAACATTGGAAATGCGACGTTTCTAAAATATGCATCGGTCTTGCGATGTTTTGCTCCAAAATGTCGCAAGACCGACGTATATTTTTGAAACGTCATCAAATCCCATGCCTCACATATGAATCCAAAAAGTCTACAATGGCGTGATATTTGATGGTAATTTACACCATCTAATGGCCAATACCCATTGTATCAAATCATACATATGATTCTATAAGGTGAGTGCCTTACAACGTAATTAAAATTAAAATGAGAAATATTTATTAATATAAATATTGAAAACTATATCTTAGACTGATAAATTATAACTTTTGGGAAAAAATATTACTTATCATGATTACAAGGTAAATCTAAATTCAATTTATAACCTTTTGTTGCATAATAATTGTTTATGCTTCTATAACATTAATTATGATAAATATATTACGTACCATTGGTTTATATAGATATTGTGATGCTACTATGTACATTTACTAGCTACATAATGTTATAATAAATATATTACACCATTGGTTTATATAGATATTGTGATGCTACTATGTACATTTACTAGCTACAGGTGATTTGTTGGAGATGGTGAACTCCACCACACCATACCAATGGTCCACAAATCCTTTACATGGAGAGATAATCACCTTAAACAAGCTATTTTTAAATGTTGTAACCTATTAAGGAAGATATAAAAGAAACATTCCATCCAACATTTTCTCTCCCTACAATGACTACTCTTAGCCACATGGGTTCCTCCCAACAGTAATTCCCTCCATAGCATAAGATCTAAACCCTTCAACAATATAGTGACCCTATTACATGGTCCATTTAATTAATTATTGAGTCAACCTCTATCAACACACTTACAATATTTTACAAAATAACATGGTCTCCATCAAAAGACATTCATACATTAGAAAACCACACCATCTTTCAAAACCCATATAAACTTCTCAACATCACCATCTTTAACAATCCCTTTATCCTTAAATAACAATCACAAATCATCAATTTCAATAATAAATTATCTAAAAAAAGTCAATTAGAATCCCTTTCATTAGTCCACGTTAGTAAATGAAATATTTTTTTCACATCACCATCTTTAACCATCTTTAACAATCCCTTTGCGATGGTTGAGGGCACCCGCCCAAACGCGTTCGGGTCGGGTCGTTCCAGTTGAGGGCACCCGCCCAAACCCGTTTGGGTCGGGTCGTTTCGGTTGAGGGTGCCTATATCAAATTTTCTAAGCTGTGACCACACGGGTGCCCTGTGCACGTTCATGTAGCCCGTTTGCCGATTGCTCCCTTGTGCCTTCGTTCGGTCATGCGTGCCATGTCGCACTGTGTGAGGGCGCCCGCCCAAACGCGTCCGGGTCGGGTCATTTTGTTTGAGGGCGGTCGTATTAAATTTTCTAAGTTGTGACTGTAGGGGTGCCTTGTGCACGTTTGTGTGGCTCATTTTTCGTTTGCCCCCTTGTTCCTTCGTTCGCTCAGGCGCACCGTGTGAGGTGCCCACCCAAATGCGTTCAGGTCGAGTCAAGTTGTTTCGCTTAAGGGCGGTCGTATCAAATTTGCTAAGTTGTGACCACACGGGTGCCTTTTTCACATTCTTGCGGCACGTTTGTCATTTTCTCCCTTGTGCCTTCGTTCGGTCGTGCGCGTCGTGTGATGGCGCCAGCCCAAACACGTCCAGGTCGGGTCATTTCGTTTGAGGGTGGCCATATCAAATTAGCTAAGTTGTGACCACACGGGTCCCCTGTACACGTTCGTGTGGCCCATTTTCCAGTTGCTCCCTAGCTAGTTGTGCCTTCATTCGGTCGTGCGATAGAGCTGCAAGACTTGGAGCCCTTCGCCTTTAATTAAGCATGGCTATTGCTTGGTTATATAGGTCAGTTCCTAATTAAATATAATGGTGGAGGTGTGGAACCAAAACCTCTAGAATCCCTCATGGCTATTAGGTGGAGGAAGATCTCCTCTGGAATCCCAGAATATGTCTGTAGGCTGAATCTAGAAGGGTGGAGGTGTGTGAACGAAGCCTCTATAATCCCTAATGCCTGGAGATTAAGACAATGTTGTGATACTCATTATCTGAAAATATTACATGCTTGGCATGGTTCTTATAAGAGCCACCCAACCAGTAAAATTGAATAGATGTATTGTTGCTGCATATGCACATATTAACAGTAAAGAGAGATTTCAGTTCATGAGCATGTGGCGTGGGAAAAAAACCTATGTAATTCCTATGTGTGGGATTAATTAACCCTATGCCTACAATGTTTACTATTTTCATATCGGATTGTGTGGGGGTAGATAACTCGTAGCCATATCACATAGGCCCCATTCATTTACGAAGGTTCCCCAAACTCTGCCCCCAATTTGGTTGATCTTGCTCAGCTTAAACATTTTGAATTTTCATTAATGATTGATTTTCCTCTCGCTCGAATGCAAAAGGAAGATGAATTTCATATTTTTCCTCCAGAATTTCCACATTCAACATCTATTGTAGCTATTCATCTATGCTCATCTAGAATCACCACAAGTTGTACTTTTTTTTTTTGCAATGGATTCTTGATGTTGATCTCGACAAGATTTCTCCTCCTCAAAAAACATATCCTGGTTGTAAGCATGGTTGTGGTATGTTGATGTTCAGATGAAAACTAAAACTTGTATCCCTTGATCTCTAACGGTTACCTTTATACTAACGGTGGTGTATTCATACTCCTTCTGAATAACCAATAAAGGGTCAAGGAAATTGACCAATATGTTGTCAAGTTTTATCTTATCCATCTCTGGGACAAGCTTCTTTTCAGCTAACTCCACTACTTTTGATCTCAATTTTTCCAATTTCTTCTTTCTCTCATATGATACTTGAGCCTTTTCCTTTCTCTTCACTTCTAATTCCGTAATAGTGTCATAGTGATGCCAGCCAACTTCTTTGGAAAGCCTTCCTAGCAGACAATACTTTTGACTTGGCTGAAGCCTCAACACTTTCAGAGCATCCGGAATGACCATTCTCTTCTTCCAGTCATATGATGGGGGAACCCCTTCAAAATCCCTTAGCCTAGAAAGTGCTGCAGCACCACGCTTGGTTTTGTGTGGAATTATTCCTCTAATTGTCCAGTAGTCAAATCCTTCTCTTACTTTATTTTCATTTTCCCATACCTAACCAATGAGAGCACAAGAACACCTATTTCTATAAAAGCACCTATAACTTCTCTTACTTTATTGTCATTTGCCCATAACAAACCAATGAGAACACAAGAATACTTATTTATATAAAAGCACCTATAATACTTTTGTGGGTTTCACTAATATCCCTTTAGTTAGTGTGTGCATAGTAGCATAGATCCTAAAGTGATTCTCATACAATGATAATCCACTAGGTGTATTTGTTCTTAAAAAAATATGCATGGATAGATGTCCCATTTATGGCCAAGTTCCACCAAAATGGTTCCCCCTACCTACCTAGTAACTACATTACATTTATTTCATGACAACACTACCCTACAACCCACCAAATTTCTATCATATCCTTGACGTCAACAACAATTTGTTGTTCAAGATATAGCTAAGTTGGAACAAACTTAGCTCTATAGCTTAGGATATTTTTCCACCTCTAATGTTTATAAACCAATAGATATAAAATTTCTAAAGCATGTGGGAGCCCTTTAAGTATCACCTTTCCTATATTGACTTCGTCTTAAAAATCATGGAAAATGTCCATAGATGAGTTATCCTTACTAAACCAAAAATTTCATTGAAAATAATCATTCATACCATAACATTACTACTTCCCTTTTAACCACATAAAACTTATTTTTAAGTTACCATAATTCATCTTTAATATCACATAATTAGATTAAAAAATCAACCAAAATCCCTAGTTTATGAAATAAAAATTCAACAATTTTATACAATTAATAATTTAAATAAATGTCTTAGATCTAATCTCATTAATAATTATTTATAATCAACAATACCACTTATTTACCCAAACCCCTTATTAACCCCAAGAAAAGTCTCACACATTTTATTTAATGGAATTTAAGTGGCCTTAAAAAGCACATGTATTTCATTTCAAAATGTCAAAAAATTTCAAATATCAAAAGTTTTAATTTCCCTCGTTCATTTCCCTCTGGTTGCATGGTTTGTCCAGGGAAGGAGGGAGGATGTGGCCATACTGTCGCCGGTTTTGAGGAAGGATGCAACCATACTATTGCAAGTTTGGAGGAAGGATGCGGCCATATTGTCGCAGGTTTGGAGGAAGGATGCAGTAAGTAAAGAAATTTATCTCGAGTGCCTGTTGCAGATTTGCTCTGATACATTTAGTTGAAGTCTGGTGATTTATTTCCTTATGTTTTGATACATTATTTTATAAATAACCAATCTCTTTTGTGCTTATAATATCTCGCCTTTGTGTTTCTAGCGCAAGGGTGTCCGACTAACAATAAGAAAAAAGGAAGGCACTGTAGGTTACAAAGTTCGAAGTTTTAGTCACCAGATTGTGAAGCCGTCTGCTCACTCCACAAGTCGGAAGGAATTCCAACTGTAATCGGCTCCATCACAGGTCAATCTGCGAATTTCACACTTTATTTGCGGTTGCTTTTTTATTTTAGTTCTATTTTTCAACATGTCGATACGATAATTTACAGATTATTTCTTTGTTGTTGAAATCTATTGATTATATCTTGAATCCAAGTAGATCAATTAAACTTTTGAACATGTTCTATTTGCTCTAGTTTTAGGGTTTCACGAGTTAGGCCGTTAAAATATTGCTCTATTCATATGCATTAGGGTTTAGGGATTAGCTTCAGTATGTGTTGTTAAAGTTTTCTTTCTACCAATAAAGCCTTATTATGGTATGAGCTATTGAGACTATTTTTATTTTTACCTGGTTTGCAATAATTGATAGTTCCAGGGTTTTAACACTCATATCTAGAATGGCCATGATTTTTACTTTCCAATTAAAAAAAAAAAAAAAATTGTTCATGGCTTTCTTATTTTGTGCATCCCGTAAATAATTAGCTTTGAGGAAATTTGTGTACCTTTTCTTCTCTCTACACATTATTTTCCCTAGATTCCATCCGACAACTTAAAGCACTAGATTTGGCATATACCCTAAATCTTTCATCTTCCCAGCCAATAAATCCACCATTGAATATATCCACTCTGATTTTTTGATTGATCTGTCTCCAACAACAAATGAATGGACTCTATTCTTGACCTCGATCTAGCTGCATCCTAGGCTCTTTTTCAATTTAGTGTCTTTAATCATTTCTCTCACCTTCATCACTTCATCCCACCTTCTAGCTATAGCATATATGTTTGACAACAGTACATAGTTTGTAGCATTATCAGGCTCTAATTTAATAATATGTTTTGCAACATATTTTCCTAGCTTAATATTGTGGTGAATTCTACATGCACCAAGCAGTTCCCCCCACACACCGGCATCAGGTTCTATTGGCATTTTCCTGATAAAGGTGAGTGCCTCTTGCATGTGCCTAGCTCGACCAAGAAGATAAACTATGCAAGCACAATGCTCCAGGGTAGGTGCAATGCCATAATCTTGACTCATGCATTCGAAGTATCAAAGGCCCTCATCCACACAATAATTTATTTGGGTAGATCTTGAGTCTAGTTTTTGGCCCTTTTTTCCAACCAAAAGAGCATCCATATATGTGTTTTTATTCAATGATTTTTTATCCTTGAATTTTTGGGTTCATTTAAGTACAAGCTTGTAAGAATAAGTGTAATTCAAGTCTAGTCTAGGGCACATTTTTTTAGGACTGTAATCTGAGCATTTAGGCCTTAGGATATTCTTTTGAATGGTAGAGTATTTTCATACAAGTCTGTTGTCCTACATTAGATGAAACAATTCAAAATTATGTAAACCTTTTTTGAGGGAGCATTTTATTTGGAAGACTCTGGGTCTGAAGTAGAAAGGTTGTTTAATCCTTCTCTCAGTAAAGCTTGCAGTCTCCTCATGAGAACTAAAGGTACTGAAAAAGTAAGAAGGAGTGTATAAGATGTTTGTTTTCCTACAATTGTCAATATATAACAATAATTCTCACTACAATCTCATTATGTATCAACGAACTTCAAGGATCAAATGCAATAACCTAACGATTGAATTCTCATCTACATAATTATAGTATACATTGACCTTTTCACCTACATAATAACTAAGTTTGAAAACAATAAATTATATAGAAATGACAGTAATGTATGACACACAAGTGAAACATCTTACTGACTTCACAAGGCCAGCTTCAAGGAATAACTGATGATTGTGATGCAAAATTTTGGAGTGGAATAACATTTTGTGCACTCTTATCCTTTTCATTCTATGTTGAAACTAGTTGAAATGGAGTTACATTCAAGTGTTGTAAGCTCAACCAGTGAAATTTGTTCATGCTTGAAACAAGATTTTTGCTGGATTTGAGAATCAGGATATCACTTTGTTGACTCGGTTTCTATGTATGTTTCATAAAATTTCCATTGAGGTTTGTGTTTCTGTAAGTTTGAGCTCTTGTACAAACAGATAGTTTCCTAGAGCAAAAAATGACAACTTAAATGTTGATTCTCAAAAATACAAAATATAATTTACTGAGTCTGATGCAGAGATTAAATGACAGATATAATATTTTTCGCTGCTCTTATTCTTGAATGATATTCTTTTCCCAATCAGGTTTACATGATGCAAATAAAAAACTATTGCATTTTATGTGACATGTTAGCATTAAAATCTGCAGTTCAAAAGATAAGTCCATTCATCAAGTACAGACCCAAGGGAAACTTCAAGACACCATCCACGGTCACATTGGCGGCAATCATTCACACTTTAGGCTGTTTATTTTCTAGCACAAGCGGGGAATGCCTTAGATAAAATCCCTAATCCATTTGTTAAGGTAAATCAGAAAATAATGTTAGTTAAGTGGAATACAATATAAATTTGGTGAATTGAAAAGGACAAGTGGCTTATACTTTGGGGTATGGAGTCGGGGATGTGAGATGAAAATAAGCTTGCAAAAGGCCTTTCCAAAGGCTGATTTGAAACCTCCAATAACTATCCTTGCTTGCTACAATAAAGATAATCCATTGTAGCCTCAAACAACTAGGGATTAGAATGCAGTTTCAACATAAACCTTTTCTTTTGCTTCCATACATCAAACCACCATATGTCGTGGGCCAAAAAAATCAGATCTGGAAAAAAAAATTAGATGATACCCTAAGGCTTGCTCCCCTCCTTTGGATTGGAATCTCGACTTGCTTCACTTTCTATGGACATGCAGGATATGCAGAAGGTTGTTTCCATGAATTTTCCCAGAATTTCCCAAGAAGAAAACGGTTCTACTAAACTTGAGGGGGAAAATGCATTTGGTGACATTGCATAAGCGATATCTGCCTTGCCTTCTTTGTTCAATATGATTTTTATCCGGCGAGTAATCATACCAGTAGAAAATGGACATTTTTCTGCCCGTGCATTGGCAAGATACTATGCAGCGCTTGCTACAGGTGGTGTTATTCCTCCCAAACCTTCTTTGAGTGAGCCTCCATTAGGTATCCATCCTCACATAGCAGTCTTCCCTTCTGGGGAAGTTAAAAAAAAAAAAGAGTAAGACTAGTAACTGTGTGAGAAGTAGTAGGAAGAAAGAAAAGAAGACAACAGAGCCCAAGAAAGACAATGTAATGAATGGATCTTGTTTGCACCGTGAGTCAGAAAATGCATCTGCATCACTTTCTGATAGAAATGATATACATCAAGCTTTTCTGGGTCTTGGTCAATATGAAGAACTAGTCCACCTAGATGGAAAATTTGGACTTGGCTTTAGGAGGTATAATGCTAAACGTACTGTGGGTTCTGAGACTAGAAAGATGGCTTTTGGACACGCAGGGATTGGTGGTTCAACTTCCCTTTGTGATCCAAATCATAATTTTGAAATTGCAATAACTGTAAATAAGATGTCTCTAGGAGGAGCCACTCATAAGATCATTCGACTTGTTTACTCTGAATTAGGTTTGCCTTTACCTAATGAATTCTCAACAAGTGGTGAAAGTGGACCAGACATGCAGCTTAATTTGAGAGGGTTATAGTATTGACTAGAAAAGAAGGTAGGATCATATTCTTTGTTAAATTCACTATTCTTTCTTGCTTCTGTAGATCATGATATATTTTCACCGTCCTTGGAGATATTCAGTGAACATTATTTGAAATGTTTACATTTTAATATTATTGGGAATCTATTAATTTGAAATTTGAAAGTATGCCCATTATTTAGCGTGTGGGCTTCAACTTGTTTGAGGTGTAATCAAACACTGGTTAACAGCTCTATGTGCTCAATCTCACTAAATGTTACATGCATGTGAGAACATAACCAAAATATTAACTCATATTGTGTCTACATTAGCCCAAAAAGGATATGCAAAATATCATGAGCAAAATTTTATGGTATGTTTTGAGTTGGAAAGAGGCCAAGTTTTCCCTGGTGGATAGGCCAAGAATTTTGTGGGTAATTTGTGCCTTAAGA
Source organism: Pinus albicaulis (assembly GCA_034641835.2). Taxonomy (NCBI): domain Eukaryota; kingdom Viridiplantae; phylum Streptophyta; class Pinopsida; order Pinales; family Pinaceae; genus Pinus; species Pinus albicaulis. The sequence continues at coordinate 1,060,719,565 of CM076580.1, read as the reverse complement.
GGGCTTTTTCCAGGCCGAAACAAGGAGCGGGAAAACACCAAAAATTCTGAGGCTAAAGTTAGGGTTTTGTTTTGTGCAAAGGGAGGAGGGTCGAGCCCTGAAAGAGGCCTAACAAGCCTTAGATCAGCCTATAGTGGGGGGATGAAAGCCCTGAGAAAATTTGCTGGATTTTTGTAAAGGAAGAGACTTTACAAACCAGTGGTATAAAATGGTTTTTGGAAATGTCTAAGACCACTAAAATTTACCTTTCCACGTTCGACTTTGACATCCACAATATACGATTTTGAAAAGTTTCAATAAGAGAATAAACTTATTATCGAATAAATTTTTGAAACTTAAACACTATATAGTGAAAATAAATTATAGTCTTCCTCCTTACCGTGACTATTGAGAAAGTTCCAAGAAAGTTACGAAATGAGAAACTTTGGTTTTTCGCGTTTCAAATAAAACTCAAGAGTTTAGCTACAGGAATAAACAAACAGAGAACCTTCTTTATAGTGACCAATAAGAAAATTCCTCACATCAAAGAAATAAGAAACGTTTCTCAGTTTTTTCTTCGGTTCAAAGAAAACTCGGTGATTTAGCTGTTGGAATAAACATAGAACCCAACTCACCAATAATGAAACGATTTAGGTGCCAATTTACAATTGGACTCCCACCAAATTGACTCCATTTATGATTACAATTAGGATTCAGGATTCTGCTACGATGTGTGTCCAGGATGCAAGAGTGACATTTAATTTTTTTAAAATTTTCATCATAAGACCGACGGTTTATTTTTTTTAAATATTTTTTAATTTTCGTCGATCTTGCGACGTTTAATTTGTCGTCGGAAGAGCGACGTTTAATATTTTTAAATATTTTTTAATGTTCGTCGGAAGAGCGATGTTTAATTTCTTTTAAATATTTTTTTATTTTCATCGGAAGACCGATGGTTAATTTTTTTTAAATATTTTTTAATTTTCTTCGGTCTTGCGATGTTTAATTTGTCATCGAAAGAGCGACGTTTAATTTTTTTTTAAATATTTTTTAATGTTCGTCAGAAGAGCGACGTTTTATTTTTTTTCGGAAGAGCGACGTTGATGTTCATTGGTAGAGTGACGTTTAATTTTTGTCTGAAGAGCGACGTTTTGTTTTCGTCAAAAGAACGACGTTTTGGGTAACATCAGAAGAGTGACGACGGTCTGGAAACGTCGGAAAAAGTGTCGATATTCCGACACTTTATTGAAGTGTCGGAATTGCGACTCTAAGGCTAACCACGTTTTGTCCCGCCTCATAGTGTCGCTCTTCCGATGACTATCTGTCGCAAGAGAGACACTTTGGCCGTCGGAAATTGGGCCAAATGTGCTAGTGTCTAAAACACATGTTAACCCATGCACCGTTATTGCATCCACCCAATTACAACCAGGACTACTTTTTATACTTTGCAGCCTCTGATTCCACCATTGGAATGGTTGTAGTTCATGAATATGAATCTCATAATGAGTATGTGATCTATTATCTAAGTTGGAATCTGAACTCGACCGAGATTAAATATTCGCATGTGGAGAAATTGGCCTTGGCAGCAGTTCAAGTTGTCCAACGATTCTGTCACTACATATTGTTACATAAGACAACTATGATATCTAATTGCAACCCGATGATGTATATTTTGACAAAACAATTATTGGGGGGAAAATACTCTAAATGGATTGTCATCCTACAAGAGTTTGATTTTGGAATTTGAGAAATCTAAATCAAATAAATCACTGGTGTTTGCAGAACTCATGTGTGACTTTCCCAATACTAAGACAGAAACCATGGTAGAGAATCCCATCACAGATGCATCTCTATTTATTATCAGTACGTTAGATCCATGGTATGGAGATATCATCATATATCTTCAAACCCAAACCTTTTTACCAGAGCTTTCACGTTCAAATCGACGGAGAATCTGATATCAATCCCAGCAATACAATATTGTTGAGGACACACTTTATTGTCGCAGTGTGGATTCTGTTTTTCGACGTTGCATAACTCACGAAGAGGCTGAAAGGGTTTTGAATGACTGCCACTCTAGAGCGTGTGGTGGTCATATGTCTGGGTTTTCCACAGCCCAAAATATATTACGCGCTGGTTATTTTTGGTCGTCATTGTTCAAAGATTGTATTATTGCGATCCGAAAATTCCATAACTACCAAATTTTTTATCGAAATATGTGTGCGCCTCCAACTCCTCTTCACCCAATCATTGCTGTCGGTACTTTTGAGAAATGGGGCATTGATTTCATTAAATTTAACCCTCACTCATCTGAGGGGAATGGGTATATTATTCTCGCTATAGATTACTTTACCAAATGGGTGGAGGCGATGCCTACATTCGCAGAAAATGGCAAAACTACAGCTACGTTTGTATTCAATCATGTAATTTCTCGTTTCAGTGTACCTCAAGCTATTATCACATACCATGGGAGTCATTTTTGAAATATAATGATGATTGAACTTTCCGATCAACTTGGTCTGTTCCATGATAACTCTACTCCATATTACCCGTAGGCTAATGGTCAGGTTGAAGCCATCAATAAAGTTTTAAACACCATGATTAAATGGATTATCGTAACTCACAAATCAAACTGGCATACCATGATTTTTTCAGCACTATGGGCATACCAAACCTCAACAAACAATGCTACAAGGTTCACTCCTTTTCAACTGGTTTACAGTTTAGAAGCAGTGTTACCCATTGAATGCAAAATATCTTCACTCCAATTAGCCATAGAGTTACTACCAACTACCTCTGAAGAGGAAAAACACTTTTTGTACTTAGCACAATTCTATGAGACTCGGCGCACCGCTGCATTAGCTACCAAAGCTCATAATAAACGTGTGAAAGCTCAGTATGATCGAAGTGTTACCCCTCGTGTTTTTTCAAAAGGTGACATAGTCTTAGTATATGATCAAGCTAATGATAAGCTAGGTGCTGGGAAATTTGAACCGATGTGGCATGGTCCCTACATTGTCAAGCGTGTGCTTGCAAAAGGGCCCTATGAATTGATTGATTATGACGGGGTCTCTTTAGATAAGCCCATACATGGTCTTTATCTTAAGAGATATTATGCTTGACTCTCGTGTGAAGATCTCACTTGTATATTAGTTATTTTTTAGATAGTATGCCTTAGATTAGATAAGAGTGCCTAGACTAAGTTTGTTGTTACTACTATCACTGCTTATCTTGATTACTCTTGATATTGCATATGTCGACATCCCTTCAAACATACATTGGTTTTGTTGTTGGTGCCTATCATAGTACACAGAATATCTCTTCCGTAGCTTGGGTTATCTATTCACCCACTTATGAGTTAGTTTCTATGCATGGGGTAAGCCTTGGTCAAACAACGAACAATATTGTAGAATATAGCGCATTCATTGAGTTATTATATGATGTCATTTCATTTGGTATTCGACGTTTGATCATTAGGTTAGATTCAAGACTCGTTGTATTACATTTAAACAGAGTATACGCAATTAAAAATCCAGTGTTATTGAGATTATTTTTGAAGGTTCATCTCTTGGAACGACAGTTTGATTACATCGAATATCAACACATTTCAAAAAATTTAAACACATTGGCCAATTCATTAGCTAATTGTGTTCTAAATAGACTTTTTCAACATTAAAATAGTAAACCAGAACAACATTCAATACATGTTGAACAAGATACTCAGAGAAAGTAGTAATATCATAGATAGGTTTGTTTTCAAAAATATTACATCGTCTATGATCATAGGTTCAAACACCTTATGATATAATAGATACTGATACAAAAAAAAAAACATGTCAATCCACAATGATCATCCACTATCTGTGATGATGATCATGGTAATAGACTATGGCACGCGCCACCTTGCACAGGAATCTCCTAAACTATCCTGGAACACCTATAACATGTCTCTGAAGCCGAAGAGGAATGTCATATGTCCTTGTCTTGGGAATATCTATGGTTAACCTCTCCAGGTTGTGTTCCATATCAGTTAGGATCTCTGATGCTTGATCCTGTGGTGCTGCTATAGGCTCTGCTTGCCTCCTATCAAAGCAGCTGAGTGTAGTTGGTCGTCATGGACCAACATCTGCATTTAAATATTGTTATCATTATTGGACGATAAAAATAAAATAAAAAATTAGATAAAAAACATCAAAATAGTTCGCTTACCTGATTCGTCCCATTGTGCTCCTGGAGGCAAGAACATCTCAGGATCACCTCTGAAATATATACCTGCATAGGGGAAGTCTTCGATTGTGAAGACTTGGTTCCTTAGCCACATAAAGTACGTCAGATTGAGCCAAACCACTTAACTTCCATTGCCACCATGGCGGGCCATTAATGCAACCCAACATACCATCTGAGGTTCCCGAGGTTCCCCACGATCTACTAGAATAATCTGAGGGGCGAGAAGCAACATTCTCTCCAAAGGAAAAGAAATCAAAATGGCTCCATAACCAAAGTTTTTTAACTTTGCATTTTTTTCTCTCGTTAGTTGGCCTTTCATGTTGACTAATACCCCTTCATACCAGTTGAATATGGTGCCTCTGAAACACTACCGCGGTCTGCATTTGAGATTTAGTGGCTACATGTGGAGCCACACTTCCACACAACCTAGTTACGGTGAATGCAATCACTTTGAGATCTAATATCAAGACAGTTTTTATGTCTATGCGATTATCCTTTGGATATGCTTCATCACTACAAAATTGTTGTTTGTAGCTAGCAATAGGTAAGCCACCCTGTCTAGCCCCAAACAAGGATATGTTTTCTCCTCTTCGGGACAATCCAGTTAGGAAATAGATATCCTCGAGCTTGATTTCGAGCGGATGGTCACAAATGATAAAGCATCGATCTTGAAGCACCATGTCATCATCTCTACCTGTGCTTTCATACCTTGGATCGCCTAGAACTTATATAAACCACAATTTTTTAACACACACATTGTTATGGGATCATTCATGGCTTCATTTTCTATAGTCTCATGCTCACGTTCTCTCCACTCTAGCATGGTGAAATAGCCTGCAAATAAACACATTTGAAAGTTAGAAACCATTGGAGTGAAAAACATTAATCATTTTTAAGAGAATTTGTGATTTTTAAAACGGTCACGGTGCCTCCGCAGTTTTTGTGTGGAGACAGTGCGGACGTCCGCACGGGCTCCACACAAAAACTGCGTTAGCCCGATAATTTTCCTTTTGAAAAATTATCGGGGTCTGCAAGTAGTGCGCGCATGACCTGCGCACCTTCGAGAGCGCATTTTTGAACATAAATTCCTCCAAGAAAATGAAATTAAAGCTAAAAAGAGAATTGAAATAGATATAAATGAAGAGTAAAATGATGTGGATTACCTGGTTCTGACGAATCACAGAATAAACGGTCAATTCTCCTGATATTAGTTCCGGAACTTTTTTTCCAAAAGCTCTCAATTCACTGCTCTGAAGACAAAAGGTGAAAATGATTTTGTTAAATTCCTTTTTATAGTTTTTGAATGAATAAAATATTATATTTTAATTATTTTTCACTTTAAAAAGCTATTTTTCAATATTTTTACTTCTTTGGAATAGGTATGTTTAATCTTTCGATTTTTTGTGCAGAATACAGGTTTTTTGGTGAAAAGAATTATTTCGATGATGAGTATACTTTTATCACTTTTTTGGGCTCTTAAAAAATAGGAAAAGGCAAAACCGTGGAGTTCTCTTTTAAGCCCTTTTCAAACTCTCTACAATATGGAAATATCACTGAGTACTTGACTATTTGAACTCGTTAAAGGAAATGAACAATTGTCCCTTCAGTATAAGGTTACCCCTTTTCTAGATTGAAATGGACTATATACGAAAAAGGTATACGTTGACTAATAATGGTCAATAGAGTTCTCTCCTGTATTATTTTATCCTTTTTCAGGCTTGAGAGACTAAAATTACGAAAAATCACAACCAAAGAGTTTACTTATGTTTTTCTTCGGACTCCCTAAAATTGAAAAACGTTGAGTTTCTCCTATACTGGACTCATTAAAATTTAATAGTAAAGGACCTGTCGATTACAAACAGGACCGAACCACTCCTTCTTAGGGTTCGATTTTAATACTAAGATGGACTCATCCAAAGGATGAGCTTACATAAACAAGCAAATGTTATCCTCCTCAAGCTTGTAAAAAATAAAGAGGTACTTGCCAGTAATGGTGGGGGGAAAAGAGAGAAAAAGAATCCAGTTGTCACCCTTGTTTAAAAATTAGTATACCACTCTTGAACATGAAACTTTGTCACACTTGTACTTGGGTTGGGAAAATCCTTTGTCTAACAGTTAATCAAACCATATTGAAAGTCTTCAGTGGGTTTCTAGGTATTAGCTTTAGGTCAATTGTTTCCAAACCATCTACAGTGTCGTTATGTGTTCAAGAGACAGTTCAAATACATTTGTCTCCATTCGCATTGACCATCCCTGAGTGATTCCTTGCAAATATTTCTTAAAAACTTGATCTAATGGTTTCGTAACGTGGGATTTCCTATGACGGATCACTTTCTATCAATGACAGCTTATCATCTAGAAAGTTGATCTAGAATCCTATCAGTACCTTGGGGTCTACATGCCCTAATGGCAGGTTTCTTGCCTTTGATGACAGGTTGCATCTTTGACCTTCAATTGAATGATTCTATGAAGTGTTCGACTGCAAATCATTCATTCACACTTCATGGACTGTATTGAGTACTTTGAGAACCATTGTCATTATTGGTGGTTTCTCTCACACTTGTTAACAGTTCACATCATTGACTGGTAATCAAGTGGTTTCTACCATGTTCGACTTTGAAACAATCAATCGCATGGATAGAATTGTACTAGTAGAGAAGCGGAAATCAAGACCCTGAATCTAGTTTCCACCATCCAGGCTGCGAGGAATTTTATTATTCATGATACAGTAGACTACTTATGACAGATGGTTGCGGTCATACTGTGTCTACTATTGATGTAATATTAAAATCATTTATGTACCAGAACATTTATTTAGTTTTGATCTGAGTATGGGAATGCCTACCACAGCGATGATACATGTATATACATACATACATACATACATACATACATACATACATACATACATATATATATATATATATATTATTGCATTGAATTTTTTTATACGTTTTCGACTGGTGTGTCCGCAATCCAGTCCTCGAAATGATAAATCACTTCACTCTTCAGAACAACCTCAGACTTTGCACTTTAGGGGGCAATCTGCTACACGTTATTTTGTCACCATGACATTTAACTATTCATATAGGTCCATCACTACCTATATTATGCTCCCTTAGAAGTCAAAAACCCTAATGTTCCCAAACCAAGTCTTGGAATTGGAAAAAAACTCATTAAAACCCTTAAAAGTCTAACTCCGCACTTTTCCTAGAACTTTCCTATGAGTCCACGGATACTTGTTCTATAGCCTACGGCAGCTCCTGCACGTTCTGTTTATAAAACCTGCGGACCCCCGTAAAAAGTAAAATAAAGGAAAAATTAAGTTCTAGAAGCCCAACTTGTTGAATATTCTCCCAACTGGAAGCTTCTAGAGGCGTGATCAATTCAAGCTTTATCCCTTCATTCATGGAGCTTATCCCTTTTTCTATGGAACTTAAATCCCTTCACGAGAGGAATCCACCCCCTGTTCATGCAACTGAAACTACCTCCATTTCCCTATAAATTGAGCTCATGTTTCAGTCTCAAGGGTAGACATACATGTTAGTTGCTGAAGAAATTCTCAAGAGAGCATACTCTCTACACTAATTGTTGTTGGCATGAGAATGATCACACCCTTATGTCCATAACTCCATGTTGGTTCAAAAAGAGGAAAGCTTGTCAAACTGAAGGAGGAAAAATTGTTCAGGACCCTGGGAGAAACTTATACGACATCAAGGCATTAAGTTGTAAAGTTACTCTTTTCATTCAAGATAATACATATGGATCTCCTTTTCTCATTGAGTTGTTCTTATGATTATTTGAATAATTCAATACTTAGACTCCTTGATCACTAAGTTAGATTAGTTGTTTTTAATTATTATATGTTGCAGGTGTTTTTAATTCTTTTATCTATCTTTGATTATAGGTTCTACTTACTGGAGAAGCCTCTTTGGAGCGACTGGATAAAAGACTACACTGAACGTTGGATTTCAAGGTAGGGGCATGTCCTCTTTATTTTTTTATAATAATTTTGAATTGTAAATAATCTACAGGAAACAATTTACAAATGGATTTTTGTTTCTAGGTATTCGTAGAATACTAGGGAGATCGCTCTTGTCCGCAAAAGGGATTAATCCGCATAACAGTATTCTAAATTTCATTTTCATTACAAGCATATTTTTAATTATGAGAAAAAATTATGGAATATAAAACCATGTAGTTTTTGTGTCTTGTATAACCATGTTTTTTCTGAGTGTTGGAAGAGAATGGTAGAAAGGAAAAAGACAAGACGTGAAAGGCCTTCTCTACATCAGGGAAGGAATAAGGTTAAGCAGGTATGGAGGAAGAATAATTTTTGCAGTCATTGTAACAAGCACGGAAATCAAAGAGCTAAAAAATGGGAGCTCCATTTAGAGCAACGACCGAAGGAGGACTAGAAAGAACCCGTGAAGGAAAGAGGACCAGTTTATGAAGTTGATCAACAAGGGAAGAAACTATGAGAATAAGACCCATTAAATTGGTTAGGTAACAAATGGGAATTTATAAGTAGTTGATAACGACTGAATTTTTGTAAATCATATGTTGTGAAATGATTGTAAAGGTGATGATGTGTTTTCCATCACTTATTAAATAACCATGATGATGTTTTTGGCGATTTTGTTGATAGTTGGGGTATTGGTTTTTGTTATGATTATGATGTAAACTTGAACAATAATTGTGTTATAAACTCTTGGAAAGTATGGGGTTTGGTTGGGTCATGTTTGGTCTTGTAAAAGAACATGTATTTTGAAATTTTCACTACAAGTTTGCATATAATAGAGGTGTCAGTTCATAACTTATGGCTCTAAAGTAGAAAGGTGCAGGAGAATGAAGTGTGGCTTGTTAGGGAACTTGTTGTGAAGATGAAAGAGTACAACAAACTTCAGATAAAGTTTATGCTTTTGGAGGACCAAAAGATCCTCAATGTGGAGGAATGATCCAGGTGGCTCCAGAAAACCTCAAAAATCAAAGTGTTCAAAAGTTTATGAAACCAATACCAAAATAGATCTCAGCGAGATCTTTCCAACAATGCAAACGATGCCTCAATATGAGTATGTATGAGAAATTTATTACTGTTTGAATTTTGTAACAAACATACAAAAAAAATTCAAATTAAAATTCAACCTTCATCCACGTGGAAGGCCATACATATGACAAGTGGAAGCAAAGTCAGCAGGTGTAGTGGGACCCACAAAGCTAATTTGGTAGCCCAGTCAATAAACCAGGTCGACCCACAAACAGGTGATGTGGTAGCACCATAAGTCGAGACATGGAAAGTAGGTGGCATATGATGTGGACCAATCAGAGCCTCCCACATGGCCCAACCACATGGTGCCACATGGCGCCTAAAATTAGGTCCAAGTGGCCTTGGCATGGTGCAACCTCCATTTTACTCTTATTCTCATGATTTTTGGATTCGTTGTAATATGGACATACGATTTCCATATACTATATATTAAAACCAAAATTGGGCTTTAAAACCATATTAAAGCAAAATTAGGAGTCCATGGGTTTTGAATCCAAAACCTCCCCAACAACAAGTAACTTAATATGACTATGCTAACCATTGTGCCAACTCTCACACTTTGTCTTATTCACCCTCACACTTTGTTATAAAATGTCATTCAATTGGTTCAAAGGGAACCATGGAGAATACTTGGAAGATGAGGCTGTAAGTAGGCCAATGAAGTCTTGAATCTCAAGAAGATTCTAGGAATATTGTAATAGCATATGTTAGGGAATATTCCAAGGAATATTCTCTATGAGGAGTCTTAGAGATTCCTTGAGGGATCTATCTTTTATGGTGTCAAAATTATGTCGAATTTATACTCATTTGAACTAGTTTTTTGCAAGGAGTCCAATGACGCAGTCCATTTTCTGATCTGAGCAATAGATTTTTCGTCCATGTCCAAAAGAGAATATTCTGAGGAATCTAAAAGATTCTCTCGGAGCCCAGATTTGATCGAGATAGAAAGGGGTCGTGTTTATACTCATATTTCATATTTTTTCATAAGGAACACAATGGTGCATGTTCTTTCTTCATCCAAGTAGATTATTTTCAAGTCTTTCTCAGACTTGGAGATATAAGGTGTATTTTGCCTTGTCTTCTTTTGAGTTTTGTTGAGATGATGATTTTATGTTGAGATCCTTGTTTCCCTTTTGTTGGAGGATCCTTGTATGCCACTTCATGTGAGAGTTTGTTATTTTTTCATGGTGAAGGAGATATTTTATGACTGAGATTTCTTGTAGAAGAGAATTTCACGGAGATACATGCCACTCTAGCTAAGGGAGTTCTTCCTTGTATTGACAAAGAACACATCATGTATTCATTGTCATCTTGTAGAAATTAATGAAGTGACCCCCACTCTGGACATCATGCCCGAAGATGCAACCCACATTGGGTGAACTATGTTATCAACTTGATTGTGTTCTTTGATTTGATGGTTTCCTTTATGTTTCATCTTATTTAAAGTATGCACATGTGTTTTTTCATACTCTTTCATATGGAATTCTCCTAACATCACAGAAGTAAAATATCTTGGTTTATTCCAGTAGCTGAGAAAATACGGATCAATTTATTGGGAGCTCTTTTGCTTATGCTATAAACAATTCAGTGAGATTTAATTTTATATCTCCAATCTCTACCTTGACTTCATCAAATTCTCATGTAAACGCCTTGGTCACCTTTATCTCATAGCCCTCAAATTTCTCAAATGACTTTAACGAGCCTGCTTTTTGCATCTTTTTTATGATTTTTGGGTACAGAACCAAGAATTTTTCACCCACGGGTTCATGTCGGATAATCACTCCCATTGTCATGAAATAAAACTCTCTCTTTAATTGACTATTCAATAGTCTATCACAGGGATCGGTGGAGGAAAATGGACGGTGTGATGGAATTAGGTGAGGGATAATGGATTTTAATGGAAATGAGAGGTTTCAAATGGCTATATTATGATAAGAGTCTCCCTTTAGATATGATCCTTTAAAAGCGACATAGTCTTTGGAGTTTTGAATTTTCCTAATAGGATAGGGAGATTTTATGATAGCATGAAAAAAAATGATAGGTCATGAGTTATAATGTGCCATCATTGAAATGTATCAACCTTTTAAATCTTTGTAATCAGCCCATTAACTCAAATATCTATAGTTTATACTTCAATAAGATTGATTGACTATTCATAATGTTACCTTATTGCATTACCTCACTTATGTGCTTTGATTTTTCTTTACTTCTTGTTCCAAAATATTTTTTCTAATGAATCAACTATAGAATGTTCACTTGGCTACAGAATGTTACTAGTCTTCTTAAATTTGCTTCCAATTCTTAAGAGTATTTGCTAATGCTAAGTTTGATGGTGCTGACAACACTGATGATGTTGATAAATGTTGATGAGATCTATCTAAAAGAGAAACAAAAATTTCAAACTAATTAGTTTGAAATAAAAATTCATTTGCAAATGGGAAAGGGAAAAGGGAAAGGGGAAAATCCAAGTTGCAAAAAGACTTGGTTTTCAGGTAGATTTCTTTGCATAGTGTATGCCAAAAATATTGGTTTTCATAACTATGCCTTTAAACAAATAGTGTTTTCCTTTATATATATATATATAAGAAATCAAATTTATTTTTTAAGTAGGGAAGAAGAATCCCCTTTATTCTTCTCTTGTTAAAGGCTTGTGATAGAGATTTAATCTATTCTCATTAACCAGAAAAGTGATCCCTTCTTCATTAATGGTTTTAATCATTACAACTCCATTTTCAAAAAAAAAATTATCTCATAGGGACCTAACCAATGTGTTTGGAATTTCCCTTGAAAATATTTAAACTTGGAATGAAATAAAAGGGCCCAATCACATAGCTTGAACTTTTTGACTTTGACAAAATTGTCATTCCATCTTGTCTAATCTCATTCAATTCATTTAGTTGTGCCAATATTTGTTTTTGATCTTTAGAAATATCTAGCCCCAATTTTTCTATTGTCTTGTAAGCTTCCACTTGGAATTCACTAGGAAGTAAAACTTGCTTCCCATATACAAGCTCATAAGGAGTATGTCCTGACGTATTACTCCATGTGGTCTAATATGCCTAGAGTGCTTCTGAAAGTCTGTTTTCCCAGTCCTTTCTATGTAGATGCACAGTCTTGGTCAGTATGGCTTTGATAACTTTGTTTGTGGATCCTATTTTTCCATTAGTTTGTGGGTGATATGGATTTGATTTACAATGTCTGATCTTGTACTGCTCCATGATCTTCTACACTAACTTGGATGTAATTTTTTCTCACTGATATGTTATAATTTCTCTTGGGACACTAAAACAAGTGAAAGTATCCTTAAAAAAAATGTAACAACAACATTTTTAGTAGAAAAATTTAGTGGCTTAGCTTCTACCCATTTTGTAACATAATAACTACAAGCAATAATTATATACCTCTTTCGCTTAAATGAAGGATTAATGGGTCCAAAAAAAATTAGAACCCATTTCTCAAAAGGTTCTATTAGTATATGTGGTTGTAGAGGAATCACATATAATTGATTAATCTCCCCATATTTGACAACTATCACATATTTTGACATTTTCCTTAGCATCCAAAAAAAGGGAAGGCCAATAATATCCCAAAATAATTACTTTATATGCAATTGTTTGTTGAAAAAATATCCTCCACATGGTTCATCATGACATTATTTAAATATATTAGGTAGTTCATCCTCTCAAACACATCTTCGAATGATTATATCAGCTCTTGTTTGGTATCATCTCCTTCTATCCAAGAATAAGGTGCATTGGCTTTGATGATCTTTTATTTTTCTTTTGTTGATAGTGGAGGAAGAAATTTTCCTGTAGCCAAATAATTAGCAATATATTTAAACCAAGGAGTTTTAGTAGATATTGAAAAAATATATTCATAAAGAAACTTGTATATTATAAGAGTATTAGTATTATCATTTTGCATCCTGGAAAGGAAATCAACAACTATGTTTTATTTTCTTGGCCTAACTAAAATGGTAATATTAGATTCCTGCAATAGTAAAAGTCATCTATTAATCCTACCATTATTTATTGGTTTGTTCATAAGATATGTATTAACAAAATGATCTATGTGAGTAAAAGTCTCATACCCAGTGATGTAATGCCTAAAATTGTTAATAGCATTAATAACCGCTAAAAACTCCTTTTCCATGATTGCATAATTTAACTCTACATGAGTCAAATTTTTAATTGCATAATATATAACATAAGGAGTTAAGTATTTTTATCCTAGCACAGGCCCTAAGGTTGTATCTAAAGCATCAATAGAGATGTGAAATGGAGGAGACCAATTTGGCCCTCTTAAAATTGTTGCTTCAAAATCTTTTTGTGTCAACAATTCAAAAGTTTTTTGACAATGAAATTCATAATTTGTAGTGAGTAACTTGAAAAGTGGTGAAGCAAGATTTGTGAATTTTTCTATAAACCTTATGTAGTATCCTGTGGATCCAAGAAAACTCTAAACATCCCTTTGACATGATGGTACTAAAATATTGGACATGACTTCAACCTTTGATGAATCCACTTTGATTTTTTCCCCTGAAAAATGATGACCCAAAACAATTCCTTCATTAAAAGACTTTTCCAATTTTTCCATAACTTCTTCAAAAGTATTCCCATCAACAATAAATAAATCATATAAACTTCTACATAATCATGGATCAAGTAAAAAGATATACCTAATACTTCTCTTTGAAATGTAGCAGGTGCATCATATAAACAAAAGGGAAGTAACCTATAAGCATATGTAACCCATGGACATGTAAAAGTTATCTTATCTTGATCTTCGGGTGCAAGTTGAATCTAATTGTATTCCCTGAAACTATAAAGAAAAGATAAATATTTATTTCCTATTAACATAGCTAATAAATGATCAATAAAAGGTAATGGTAAATGATCTTTTATAGATACTTTGTTTAATTCTTGATAATATATGCATACTCTCCACTTTCCATTTTTCTTAGGCATAATAACCAAGGGTGAAACCCATTGGCTATATGGAATTGGAAAAAGTAAAATTAACATTGAGAAATTTCTGTAACTCTTCTTTAACAATCTCCCTCATATCAGGATTCATCCTTCTCCGAGGTTGTCTTACAGATCTGGCATTTTCTTATATATAACTATAATGCATCCATATATTTGGATTGATTCCTTTCATGTTAGTATATTCCCATGTAAATTCATAGGAATGTTTCTGCAACATCTTAATCAATTGTTTCTTTTGAAATTCCTTCAAGTTATTATTGATATTTAATGTTTTTCTTGAATTAATTTCTACAAGGGAATTGCCAAAATTTTCCATTGAATTTAATGATATTTTGGATTATCGAGATGAAAAGTGTTCAATACTACAATCTTCTTGAAAAAAATTATCTAACATATGCACACAATCATTTTTCTCACAATATGAAGAAAAATCATGATTATTCATTAGATCCATTAATCAATCTTCCCCGTCATTTTTAGAGATAGTTAGAACTCGTTGAATATATTAAAAATCCACATCATCATCTTCAATCCATTCTTCATTCTCTCAATTATTTCTCTTGCTATTGGATCTAATGTGAGATTTTTAGTGGTATTACCATCAGAAATAAACATATCACCAGACCTACAACTTACAAATGCATCAATTGTGGCTAACCATGGCCTACCAATAATCAATGGATGACCTCCTAGATTAGTATTGGGAGTTAACATCATGAAGTCAATTGGATACTCCCACGAATCTAGGGATACTAATACATATTATAATATACCCTCTAGTTTGATAAAATACATGTCTGTAATTGTAATAAATTAGGACTATACTCAAAATTAGTTAACTTTAATTTATCCATAGTATTCATTATCATGATATTTATAGCTGCACCTAAGTCAATAAATGTGTTTGGGATTTTGACACCAATGATGTGAATTTTTTCAAAGGGACTACCTAGATCTGAGAACTTTTCAATTGTTAATTTTCCCATCATAGTTATGCAACTTTTCCGATGAGTTTCACTTTTGGTATTCTTATTTTTATTTTCTTCTGGGTTTTCTAACACATAACTCCTTGATTTTTTTGCAAAAATAAGAATTTTCTTTATAGCTTGAAGCAAAGGAAATTTGATGCAAATATTTTTCAACTCATCTAACATGTTTTATTCAGGTAAAACTATTTTCTTTTCTACACCTTTATCAATTTGTAATCTCTTCGGAAAATTAGGATTTTGTAAGGAACTAGAGGAGTTGTAGGAATTGGTCTCATTTCGTTGTCATCTATTTGTGTAGGAATGTCTTCCTTTTGAGGAGTATTTTCCTATTTAGGATTTTCCTCACTTTCAGTAGTTTTATCCTCTTTATATTCTTGAATGAAAACATGAGGTGTTTTCTTTTGTAAAACTCAACCGTATCTAAGTTGGACATATTTTAAATCTAGAGGAGCTATCATATAATCTTGAAAATTTTGGACTTAAACATTTTAAATGGGTTGTTGAGGTGCTTTATTATTTGGATTGGGATGTTGTTTTCCATGTAACTGATCTTGTCTTTGAGTAAATGAGGTAGATGGTAATAGAAAGGGTTGACTTGCATTCAATAGAGGTTGAAATTGTGGTTGGAAAGGTTGTCGAGGTTGGGGTGGAGAATATTCTTGAGGTTGATATTGAGTATAATGTTGAGAATATTAGGGATTTATACCATTTCGACCTTACTATCCCGGCGACCAAGTTGAATTTTTGGGTTGAGATGGCCAAGTTTTCCATGGTATGGGTGTGTTCCAATTACTTTGAGGTTGTGCACAATTGATCTTATGCCATACCTATTTGACTAAGTTGCAAAGGTTTTCTAGGATCAACATAGAAAAGTTTTTCTCTTTGACTTGTTCCAACTTATTCTTACTAAACAACCTTTAACCCTTGTATTGAAGGAAATAATTTGTAGCATGATTATCTGCATAACTAACACAAATTTCAATACTATCAAGAGGACATTCTCGTAATGCATGTTTCTTTCTACATCTAGCATAAGATATGGATAAGGCAACATTTTCAGATTTTTTCTTGTTTTTTACTCTTATCATATCAATTTTCTCACTAATACTACCAATAATATCAATTTTAATTATCAAGAAAATTACAAAGCTCTACTCGACTTACCATTCCCGATGCAGATTTACTTAGGCCATAACTGGATCTCTCGAATTCCTACCATATTTTGATTTTCTCTTTGAAATATGTTTGCACAATTCATAGATCTCTTAAAAAGGTAGTTGAGACACATATCCTTTACCCATTAGTTTAATAATATCAATCCATTTATCCCTTATATATCTCAATAAGATATTTTTAATGTATCTAGTCCTAAATCATGCAAATTAACTCTTTTAACATTATATGTAAATCTCTTTACTAAATCTTGAATGCTTTCATCTTATTTTTTAGTCATTTTAAAAAATTCTTCTTTAAGGTCATGATGTATGCAATAATCCTTATATTTTTCTAGGAATAATATTTTCATGCCATCCCATGCCCTTAGAGAATTAGTTTCTAAACCCATAAACCATTTGAGAGCCCATCTTTCAATGTAGCTAGAAAAAATTTCAGTTTTTTAGTATCAAGTAAATAACCATAAGATCTACATAATACCTCAAATTCGAAGAGAAATGTTTCTATATCCTCCGTTCTCATACCATGGAAGTTAGAAATAAAATATGGAGTAATATTATCCATAGTAGTAGTAGTATCAATATCTTCAATAGGTAATCCACACGGATCCTCCTCTTCATGATAATCTCCATCATTTCCTCTTTCTCCTCTTCCACCTCTACCACCTCCTTGAGGTATTCTGCCTCCTTTTCCTCCACCAATGATTAGTATTTATTCTCCATTTTGTACTTCTCCTTCTCCTTCTACCATTGTTGATTCTTCAAAGCTTATATAAGTTTCCTCAACTGGATCATCTTCCTTTGGTTCCTCTTCTTCTAATTCTTCCTCCTCTATTTCCTCTATTAATGGATCTTCAAGAAAAGTTTCTTCTTCCTCACTAGATACTTCTAGCTCTTGTCCAATGAGTTTTAAACCTATTGAAGAAAGGAATATAACTCCTTCGACTGTAGATGTAGGTTCTTATACCATTGCTTATGTAAATGAAGTTGGTGATTCTCTAGGTACAATTTCTAGTCTTGGTACCTCAAGAAGTCTTAGTCTACCTATGAAATATGAAATGTGAGATATGAATGGTAATGTGGCTCTTACAACACTAGGTGGTCTAATGGGTGTGGTTGGTGATGATGGAATTGAACTATGTCCTATAAAAAATATTCCCTAAAATCTCATTCCCTATACATGCATCGTAAATTATTTTAATATGAAATTTTAATTATGAATCTAAGAATGAATTTAACTACAATGAAATGCAATTGCAATGGCTATGGTTTAGGAATAACCCCACAATCATTATGTGCATGTTCTTACCTCTCACCTTACCACTCCTCCTAAACAGGGTTGTGTAAATAAAACGACATCAACAAGTCATTACCTATGTATGCTTCCCGGAAATAGTGCCAAAATTTTGGGTAATTTAATTGTATCTTCAATTACTTATATTAAATGCCAATATAGGTTCATATTATTATGAAGCACACTTGCACTATCTATGCCAAGAAATTAACTTTTGATTTAAAATAAGTCTAATCTATTTGAAATGAAATATTAGTGCTCTAAATCAAGTTCTATCTATGAAATGATATCTAAAATAAATACACACAACACTTTCTAAAGCAAGATGAAATAAAATATAATCTATGGAGAGCAGTAAAAATCTGATATAGAAAGCAATGGAATTCTTTAATCTATTGAATTGAAATGGAAATTATATTTTAATGCTAAGCTATGAAAGATTTTAAATTTCTTAATTCTAAATTCTTATTTTAAATTCTATTCTAATGAAAATGAAAATAAATCTATTCTATGAAACCATTTACTCTATTAAAATTCAATTGTCCATTTGTAATCTAGAAAGCAGCAAAACCATATTTCTAAGAAAGCAGTAAAGTTCGATTCTAATGAGAAAACAATAAACTTGTATTCTAGTGAACAAGTAGTAAAATCTTATTCTAAAAGGCAATCAGATTATTATTTTAAGAGCAATTGAAAATGACAACTAACTATCAAAAGGCTAGAAATTTGTAAATTATGTGATTGTGTACATAAACTAGAATCCATTCATATGTAGTTTAACATTTAATGCAACCTTATGAATATTGAATGCATGACTAGAAGCAAGGTAAATGTTTTTATTTCTTTTATGTTTTTACTCAAGTGCTTGACCTATAAATGTGGATAGAAAGAAATAAGTAAAAGGCAGAGTGTATCATCTAAACAAAATTGAGCATGAATACAAAGAAACTAAACAAAAAAGAGTATAGAAAATTGAATAAATTCACAACAAAAAACTAAACTTAAGCTAGCTCATACTTTTGTAGGGGTCCTCCTGAGATGCACAAGTAAATGTTAACTTTGAATCATGCAATTAAATCAACCACCAGAAATTATAAGAGTGCCATAATTAATATTGTATTACTAGAGCGTGCACAAAGTTTGAAAAATAAAAATAGTTCAGGAATTCAAATCAACTTCAAGACTATCGTTCGCTTCCAGATGAAGCATTTTTATAAAGTTTCAATATAACAACTTCGAGAGTCTATTGACTAATAATTAGAAACTAAATTGACATATCATTTATTCAAATTAAACAACATTCTTCCTTTTCACGATTCGATATTAGGGAAGTGAATTATGAAAGGGAACATTATCATCTTTAATCCATTGTGCCTTATTCAATTCATCAAATCTCGTTCACAATCGTGCTCGCTTGATATTCTTCTTTGTATTATTGTGTCAGTCATTGCTTTGACCGAGAGTTTGACTTGAGTGTTGTGTTGAATCCGTGAACTACCATCTGTAGCTAATAGGTGAATCACCATCTTGGCATCATTTTACATCTTTCTATATACTCCAACTAATTTATAGCACATGAGATCCTATAGAACCTTTGAATAAGTTGCAGAATATGCAAGATTCAATATCTTATGCCTAATCAAGTCAATTTAATAAAGAAAAAACTTATAGATTTGAGATGATGATCCAAACTTATGTAGAAACAAAACAAAATACAAATATAAACATAAATAAATCAGATTCAGTAGAAAAAAAAATATTCATTTAATTAATATCAAAGAACTAAAAGATGTTGACATATAGAATGGAAATAAACTAGCTCAAGCAATGGTAGCTTATCTCTGAGAAGAGATATGGTAGCTACATGCCTTTGAATTGTGTTACAATGAGGCTCAAGGGACTTTTTATTATTGAACAACAAAGGGAAACCCTAAACAATAAAAACCTTAACCCTAGGAGATGGAACGACAAGAGTTTGTGGGCCCCTTTGGGGTTAGTTGGGAAACCAACTTCCCGGGGTCGTAAGTTGGTCATATGATCTTTGTCTGGCGCGTACGATACCTCGTTAGAAATTTCTCTCCGAGTACTACAAGATTTGTTTCAAGTGTTAAGAAAAGGATTGTTGTAGACCTAAAAAAAACGTTGTTTAGGGGGTCGAAACAACTCTAAAATTTCAGGACCCAAAAAACTGGTAAACATAGTAAATTATGCTATAATCAAGGAAACTGATGAAACTGAAAGGAGGTATAGGTGGAATAGGTGGGTGGCCACCAATATCCACCTAGATCAAACGATAATGGGGTTTTACCTTATTATTGTATTGATATAGCTCTGATGGCTTTTAACTCGGGGTGGAGGTGTATCAATATGAAAATAAGTGGTAAGATGAGTGGAAGATTAAAGATAAAGTATAAAAAAGAAGGAAATTTTGGATACTAGACACCTAATGTAAATTATAAAAGGAAAAATTATCATCGAAATTGAGGGGGGTATTTTGCAGATAGAATAACACTTAGGCATTTCTGTATGAGAGATATTTTGTTGTAGGATTTTCTCGGGAGATTGTACGAGGAGTTTTTGCAAGGTTAGATTGTTCATTTCACACTGTTTTAAATGATAGCTACCACTTTGTAGAGCTTGATTGTACAAAAAACATTTCGAAGCAATAATATAGTATACATTTTCTTTACATTGTTGTAAGAACTTACAGGTTCATTTTTGGCTCTGTTGTGTGATTTAATTTTTTTTCTTTTATGTTAATGTGTTAGTGGAAATGTTGGATTTTGGTACTACTATTATTTTCACCTATATTATGCTAATCAGAAATCTGCAAATCTATCTTTGCGAGTGTTGACATAATTTAAGCATAGTTTAATTAAAGGATTCAAAGAAACTTGTTGGTAATTTACTGATAACTATTTACAGTAAATTGCAAACTAATTTTTATTTTGTTAAATGAATTTCTTATTTAGCATAATAAACTTATCGAATTCATGCATTGTTACAATCTCTCTCCCTTTTCTTCTTGCTCTTGAGGAAAAGAGGATTATGTCCTTTTCATCAAGATAAATTAGGTTTTGATTTTTGTCTATATTATAGATTAGTTGCATTTATTCTAGATTAGTTTCACATATTTATGAAAGTCCTCTTTCGAAGAGGCAAACATCCATGCGCCCTAGCTGAGCCCACATATTAACCATAATCTAATTATAATATAATATTTACATTCAACACATTATTTTGCACATAACAAAACAAAAAAATCTAGGGTTGTATTATAGTGTACATAATACGGTTATATTAGATTAGAATATATTAGTTTAGATTAGTTTAACATTAGCAAAGGTTAGTTTTAGGAACATGGTAGCTAGGCCCATTTAAAACTAGTCGGAACTACCAGCCCAAAAGGAAAAGAGTCTAATTTGGGGCTCTGAGTCTCCCAAATGTTGATGAGGTCATCTTTTGCCATCAAGTTCCAAAGGGGATATTCTAATAATAATGTGAAGATTCTCAAGAAGAAAATCAATGTGCAAAAGGAAACAATCTAACATTACAACAATGTGTTGAGGGTCCAACTAATGGTTGGTTCAAGTATAGGTTCCTTTTTTGTGTCAAATATACACGAGATCCCACTTCAAAATCAAATTCCCCATATTTTCCTAAAATTGATCCCTTTCTATTGTACCACCTCTCTTTTATTTCTTTTGAAATCACTACATTGAAGTGATAGGATATGATGTTATTTTTATCCAACTCGTGCTCCTTCATTGCCATTATATAATTACAAATTTTCACTCTCTTTGTAATGAGTTGGAGCATATACATGTAATAACTCAATTCATTTTCTAGTTTCTTAATTTAATGATCGAGGTGGATATTGGTGTCCATTTTCCTAGACCTCTAGTTGGTTTCATCAGTTTCCTTGATTATAGCAAAATTTACTATTTTTAACAGTTTTTCAAGTCCTAAACTTTCAAAGTTTTTTTGACCCCCTAAATGGAATTTTTTTGTGGTTTGAAGCAGGCATGTCTATGAAGCTTGCCACAAATATTTTAATACTCAGAGAGACCTTTATAACGAGGTATCTTACATGCAAAAAAAAGATCATATGACCAAGTTATGACCCTAGGAATTTGGTTGCCCAGCTAACCCCAAGGGAGCCCACAAACTCTTGTCGTTCCATCTCCTAGGGTTACAGTTTTGGTTATTTAGGGTTTCCCTTTGTTTTTCAATAATAAAAAGGACCTTGAGACTCATTGTAACATAGTTCAGAGGCATGTAGCCACCACATATCTTCTCAGAGATAAGCTACTATCGCCCGAGTTAGTTTATTTCAATTATGTATGTAAGCATATTTCAGTTCTTTGATATTAATGAAATGAAGATTTATTTTTGTCTAAGTCTCTATGATTATGTTTATATATGTATTTCCTTTCATTAATGCATAAGTCTGAATCAGTGGTATCATAGAAATCTTCTCTTTCTTTGTTTTTCTTTACATGTCCCCAACTAAGTCAGGGTATAAGGAGTTAGGGCTCGAACTGGTTGAACCTTTGTAAGGTTGGCCTCGCAAACCCAAATGACCTCCCATAGTCGAAAAAAAGAAATTCAAGGGAGCAAGACATCTTTTCAAAATATTGCTTGAAGAAGCCCTCAAGCGACAGAGGAATGCGATGATGGAAAACTTTTCCCAAATCCTTCGATGGATGCCCACAGGTGACGCATCTTCATCCGACAACCACTCTGGAGGTGCCAATCCCTTAAAGGTACAAGTCAGCTTTGGCATTCCCATATTTTAAGGCCATATAAATGCAAAAATTGTAGATAAATGGTTAAATTTGTTCAAAGGATATTTTTTGGTTCATGATTTTTCTAATAGGGAAAATATTACTTTTTCACTCCTCAAAGACACCCCCCATGTCAAGGACTGTTGGGAAACCTACTGTGAATAGAGGAATGAGATAGAACCATTACTATTTTAAGCCACACCCACTTGGAATTATTTCTGAGATGCCATCAGGGAATAGTGTTACCCAGTGGGGAGCTATGAGGACAAGTACATACAATGGACTATGTTGTGGCAGCGAAGGGATCAATATGTGAATGAGATGATGAATCTTTTCCATATCCTGTGCATAAAGTTTGGTATCAAATATTATCAGAAATATCTGGTGCTCAAGTACCGTAGTTTTTTGCACAAATATATGGAGGAGGAAATGAAGTTTCTAGATATCTCCTCGCTTGGTGCAACATTTCGATACGTTACAAAGATTGAGCATAAATTCAAGAAAAATAAGCAATACTTTGGATCTTTGAACCCAACACAGAGTGAAGGTGCCCCAAGCCATAGATAAAAGAGCAGATTCAGGTCATGACCCCCCAAGAAAACTCCTCGAAGCTGCAATCCAAGAATAATGGAAATGCAAATAAATACACCGGCAACTGATGTGAGTTCCATAAAACTCCCACTCACAACACAAATGAATTTCGCGCGAAGAAGGCACTAGTGGTAGATCTAAAATACTTAGATATGGATGCATGCTATGATATTGAGTTGGAACTCAACAAGAGAATCGACAAGGGAAAGAAAACCATTGATGTCGAACCCACTGCGATGGTATCCACCACCAAGCTCCAAAAGGTAGAACCTAAGGATCTAGAGAAGGGGGAGTGCCTCTTCCATTAACATATGTGGGTAAAGGGTTCACCAGTGCAGTTCATTGTTTACAGCAGGATCCAGAAGAGCCCGATCTCAGCTTAGGTCATCAAGATATTGAAGCTGCCAACAACGCCACACCCATAGTTGTACACCATTGGGTGGCTCCACCAAGGGTGAGATCTTCATGTCAATCAGCAGTGTTTCCTTCCTTATAGCATCAAGCCCTTTGTAGATAAGGTATTGTGCAATGTTTCCCCTCTAGAAGTCTGTGATGTTTTAATAGTTCATCCATACCTATGGAAGCGTCATGTTGTATATGAATCTAGACCTTTTTTTTTTTATTACTTTGGGTCTAAAAAAACACAGGATACCAGAGGTAGTGTCGCTTATCGCCTTGTCTTTGATATTTGCTAAACAATGCAGTAAGATCATTTCCCAGACTGGGAAATTTGTCTTCCTTATTATTCACCCTTAGAGAAAGAGGAATATTGTGGCCACATCCACACCCTAGAGACAAGGCTCCTCTGCACGGCAGCATCAAATGGACAAGGTCATGGAGGAGTACAGGGACATATTCACCTCACCCATATGGGTACCCCTACATTGTCAGGTCAATCACTCCATAAATTTGTTGTCGGGTGCACTGCTACCCAATGGACCAATCGATTGACGCTTTATTCTGGAGAACGATGTAATCAAGAAGAAAATTTAGGATTTGTTGCAGAAAGGGCACATAAGGCCAAGTTCATCACCCTATGGGAGCTTGATCATGTTGGTACAGAAGAAGGACCGAACCTAGAGGCTCTATATTGACTGTCAAGCATTGAATAAGACCATTGTCTAGAATAAGTATCCAATCCCACATATCAATGACCTTTTGGACAAGCTCAAGGGGGGAAAATATTTAAGAAATATTGACTTGAAGTTCGATTATCACCTGGTACCAATTAAACCCTCTGATGTGTGTAATATTGCCTTCAAATCCAAGGAGGGAATTTTTGAATGGTTAGTCATGCCTTTCGAGTTGATGAATTCCCCCGCAACCTTCATGTGGCGATGGACAACATCTTGCGACCCTTCACCAACTAATTTGATGTAGTGTATCTAGGTGAATGTTGAAATTTGCAAAAAGAAACACTAAAATTGGCATCCATAAATGAAATGTAGAAAATCACACATAGAAATGGCTACCATATGATGCTTTTGATTTAACTTCGACTTAATTAAATTTAAATAAGAATTGTAATTTCATCTCATAACAACTTGTATTAGTTAACTGAGTCAGGAAGACTAAGTTAGCTTAGAAAATTTGAGTTAGAGGTATAAGAGGATGCATGCAAAGGGATATTTTATTTTTAGGGGGGTCCAGATATAGTTATTTGTGAGTTGTAATTAGTTAGCTCAAGTACTTGAATTAAAATCAGTTTAAATAGTTCTAACTAAGTGATGAGCCAGTGAGAGGTCCAGTGAATTACATCTCATTTAATTCAAAAGAAGTTGTCAATCAGCTAAGTGATAATTCTATATAAATAGTTGTTGCAAGTTAGTTCTAAGGAATACCTAGTTGAGACTGAGGTTAAAGGGAAGAGGTCTATCATTTGTACTATTAGAAGATTGTATAGGCCATGCATGAGGCCATCGGGAAGGCCTTGAAGGATTGCGCAATCATTATTGGGTATTTCCCTAATTAATAGTGGATCAATTAGCCCAAGAATATGTAATAAAGGCAGGCTAGGTAGGGGCAAGAAAAAGGTTAAATACTTGACTGGTTTTGCTTAGAATGCAAGCTAGTTTCGAGCAAGATTGAAGTGAGATAGTCAGCAAAGTGCAGGAAGTTTCTCTAGTGTGAGAAATAATTGTATTGTTTCATGATCTTGGCCATATGAAATATATATATAGAGGGGTTTTAAGCAGTTTATTTCCCCATATACATCTTGTGTTGTGTGATTGATTGTTTCTTTCTCTTGCTTATATGTGATTGTGCGATCGTGTTTTTGTTTCTACAAATTCTAGGAAGGATTCAATATCTTGTTTTAGTACATTATAAGATCATATTGAATCTCGTGGTTATATTTTGTACATGCTAGGAGAGTTCAAATAATCACAATAGAAGAGAATAAATTGAGTTTGTTTTGAACAGGTTCAAATTTGCAGATTTATTTTTCAAGATCCAATAGTAGATCAAGATGTCTTTCAATGGCTTGAGACTCGAATATTCTCTTGAGGGAAATTAAAATTACATAGCATGGAAGTAAAATATGGAGGTAGTGTTGGAGGACAATGGGTTGAAGGAATTCATAGATACTGATATTCCCAAGCCCACGGCAACGAATTCTCAAAATATTGATGCATGGCAGAAGAAGGTAGCAAAGGGGAGAAGGATACTGTTAGAGGGAGTTCAAGATAATATTGCCTTGAGTCTCCATGGGAAATAAAATCCATATTATATGTGTAATTCCTTGATAGATATGTTTCAGAATAACAACGACCACAGGAAGTTGGCGTTGAAAGAAAATTTCAGAAAGATTAAGATGGAAGAAGGTGAGATGATACCAACATACTTGACGAAGTTCACTCAATGTCAATATGAGCTTGGAAGTGTCGGTGTGACAGTAGCCCAAGATGATTTGGTGAGCCTAGTTCTTATAGACCTTCCCAAGAGCTGGCATAGTTACCAAGACTAAATGAATGGGAGGGAGAAGTTAGAAAACTAGGATCGCTTGTGGTCCGACTTGGTAATAGATGGATAAGGCGAAGCACCAGAGAAGGGACTTATAGAAAAGACAAAGGAGAATATTTTTCATTGGTGGGAAAGGAAAGAAAGCCAAGGGAAAGAATTCCCAAGGTGAAGAGGTAAAGAGACACTTGTCCAAGATCAAGTGTTTTCATCGTCACGAGCACGGGCACTATGCCTCGAATTGTCCACAGAAGAAGGCAAGCAAGAAGGAGCCTGCAGTTGCAGTGGGTGAAGCACTAGCTTCACAATTTGAGCTTTATTTTACTCTCATTGCATGTATGTAACACTGTAATGGGATGCATGTGGTATCTAGATAGTGGTGCCTCGTACCATATGATGGGGAATATAGATCTCTTCAGTGACTTGGAGGAGAAGGACCTCTAGCAGAACATATATCTTGGAGATGACGGGAGGTATAGCATGACCGACATAGGTACAGTTACCCTTGAGAGGGAGTCTAGCTCCCCTCTCAGACTGACATATTTTTTGTATGTTCCACGACTAAGGAATAATATTGTCTTCGTAGCAGTATTGGAAGACCATGGTTATGATTTAATATTTAGAAAAGGAAAGGTGTTCCTTAAACACATCACCACAAGACGGGTGAAACAGATCGATGTAAGATTCAAGAACCTATATGCTCTTGAGGTCTAGGATGCATGAAAATAATTGAGGAGCAAAGCAGAGATTAGTGACATGGTGGTTTAGAGGGAGCCTCTCAACATGCAACCTCAGGAGCAGTCTTAGAAGGTTGTGGAGCAACCACAATTGGAGAAGCAAAGAGGAGACTGAGTGGAAGCGTCCACTCAAGTAGAGACCTCCAGTAGGGGGGGATTTTGATCCAGATGAGCAGAGGGAGCACATGCATCCATGCCTTCAAGTGAGAGGTGGGGCGATGTGCAGACATAATCCTAAGAGAATAAATTTTGGTAGGATCCAGTGAGATGGCGTGTCTCATGGATTCAACCTGGCTATAAGGAGCCCACAATATATCAATATCATGAAGGATCAATTAGATTGATGCATTCAAATGTCATGAAGACAGAAATAAGAGTGACAGATGTAAAATAATGGAGCGCAGATCAAAGTTGGTAGCAGTGCAAAGGGAATAAATGCAGAGTCAGCAGCAATATAGAGATCTCAGTAGACAATGCAGTAACTAGTAGCAGTTAGAGACTCTAATGACAAATGCATCATATTGATTCAGTTTTTTTTTAGGCTATTCAGTTTCAAAAGTTGCAACAGGAACAACACTAGAGAGAAGTATTGGATGCAGAACATTCCAAAGGTACCGGATCGGGATATATTGAATTCCTTTCTTGTTGATAGGGAGTGTTGAAATTTGCGATAAGAAACAGTGAAATTGGCATCCATAAATGAAATCCTGAAAATGGCACCCATAAATGGCTAGCGTATGAGGCTTTTGATTTTTCCCTTAATTAAATTGAAATAAAATTTGTAATTTCATCTCATGACAACTTGTATTAGTTAACTGAGTTAGGAAGACTTAGTTAGCTTAGAAAATTCGAGTTAGAGGTCTAGTAGGATGCATGCAAAGGGATTTTATATTTTTAGGGGGTCCATATATAGTTATTTGTGAGTTGTAATAAGTTAACTAAAGTATTTGAGTTAAAATCAGTTTAACTAGTTCTAACTGAGTGATGAGCAAGTGAGAGGTCCAGTGAATTAAATTTGATTTAATTCACAAGAAGTGGTCAATCATTTAACTGGTAATTTTCTATAAATAGATGGTGCATGTCAGTTCTAAGGAAGACCCAATTGATATTGAGGTTAAAGGGAAGATATCTATCAGTTGTACTATTAGAAAATTGTACAGGTCATGCATGAGGCCATCGGGAAGGCATTGAAGGATTGTGCAATAATTATTGGGGATTTTCCTAATTAATAGAGGCTTAATTAGCCCAATAATGTGTAAGCAAGTCAGGCTAGGCAGGGGCAAGAAAAAGGTTAAATACTTGATCAATTTTGCTTAGATTGCAAGTCAGTTTTGAGTAGGATCAGAGTGAGACAGTCAACAAAGTACAGAAAGTTTCTCTAGTGTGAGAAAGCATTGTTTTGTTTCATGATCTTGGCCATATGAAATATATAGATAGAGATGTTTTGATCAGTTTCTTTCCCCATATACATCTTTTGTTGTGTGATTTATTTTTTCTTTCTCTTGCTTATATGTGATTGTACGATCATGTTTTTGTTTCCGCAAATTGTAGGAAGGATTCAGTATCTTGTTTTAGTACATTATAAGATAAAATTGAATCCTATGGTTATATTGTAATAGCGACATCCTGATCTTCAACCAGATTTGGGAAGAACATAGACACCATATTCGACAGGTCCTCCAAACCCTACAAAAACACAAATTATGTGCCAATTTTTTGAAATGCACTTTTGGTATGACCCTGGTTCAATATCTGGGGTGCATCATTGATGAGAGGGGTGTGCATGTGGACCCATCCAAGATACAATTCATTCGGGATTGGCTATCCCCAACCATTCTAACAGAGCTCTACAACTTTTTCGGTCTTGCCAATTTCTATCGCAAGTTTGTGTTGGGATTATCTCATGTCACATGGTCTTTGAGTCAAGTCACCAAGGGAGGAGTGAAAGAAAAGTTATTTTGGTCTGAATCCCAACAGAACATGTTTTTCAAGTTGAAGCATCGCCTCTACTCTCCACCAGTGCCCACATTACCAGACCTGCAACAACCATTTAAAATTGAGACAGATGCGTCTGACTATGTTGTTGGTGCAATTCTTACCTAGCAAGGGCATCTAATGGCATATCATTGTGAGACACTTTCATATACACTCTAAAAGTATCCCACCTATGACAAATAGATTTTTTCCATTGTGTAGGCATGCCGAAAATGGAAGCATAAAATTATGGGGAAGGAAACAGTCATCCACATAGACCACCAACCCTTGTAGTTCATACAAACACAAGGAAAGTGCAGAAAGATCACCATAAAAAATGGTCATCATATCTGCAACAGTTCCTTTTTAACATTAATTACAAGAAGGGAAATACCAATAATTTTGCATACTACCTTAGCTTACCATCTTTTAGGGCGCTAACCATTGTGCTTGACTCTTGTGGACATGAGACTTTGAGATGCTCACATATTTACAAGAGTGATCCAAAATTTGACACCACATACCAGATTCTCTTGGAAGGCAAGCAAGTACTAGACTTTGACCTCCAGGATGCAATGTTATGCCACCTGTGACACCTCTTTGTTCCTTCAACTGAGAATGCCAATATGATTTGGGAGGCACACTACAGTAAGGTCGCTGGACATTTTGGGTTTGAAAATTTTTTGGCAGTGATACATAAGTATTTTTGTTGTTCGAACTTTCGAAAAGATGTTGGGAAGTACATCAGATCTCACCTATGCCATTTCCAAACCTACAATCAAGGAGTAAGGCATGCATATTCCTTTTCTTACTCCTAGTCTGCACTAGGAATCGATATCCATGGATTACATGTCGATTCTTCCTTCTACCAAGTATGGCAACGACTCTGTTTTGGTGGTCATCGACAAATTCTTTAAGATGGCCATTATGGCGGCCTGCAAGAAGAGTATCACAACAGAAGCCACTACCAAACTCTTCTTTGAACGAGTATGGGTAAACTTTTGGATCTCACATTCCATTATCTTATATCGGCACAATAGGTTCCTAATTACATTTTGATCAAACCTCTGTTTGTTGTTGGATACCAAGCTCACTAATTCAATGATCTTCCACCCTTAAACTAATGGCCAGACATAGGTCATCAATAATAAAATCGTGCACACCCTGCGCATGTAAAACTCAAAGCATCCATGCAAATGGGATGAAAGCCTCCTCTATGTCCAGCATAGATACAATAGAGCTCTCCATAGCTCAACTAGCCACAACACGTTTCGGGTGGGACTGAGATGCTAACCACTATTTCTAATTGATTTTGACATACCACTTGTGGATAATCAGGTAGATTCAGCTCATGTCGAGTCTGAAGATGACAAAGCTAACAAATTCATTGACCGCATTCAGCACAACCTCCAGTAGGTCCATGAAACATTGGACATAGAAAATTATAATTACAAGCAGCGTCATGATCGGCATTGGGTTCCACACAAGTTCCAGGTGGGCGACAAAGTTTGGTTACATTTGTAGAAGAAGCACCTCGCTTGGACCCACTACAAGATTCACCCACTCATATATGGGCCTTACACCATCACTAAGGATATAAGGGACAATTATTTTGAGCTCAACATTCCATCATTCCTTGGCCTGCACCCCGTATTCAATGTGGACCGATTGTGACCATACTTTTCCCCATTGTTGGACACATTCGACGTTGTTGAGAAGTTGACTGTTGAGATTCAACAATATGATGAGCTTAGTGAAAAGAGTCGCCTTCACTAAGTGGGCCCGCAGGCTATTTTTGGCGCAAAGTCTATTTTTAGACTATGTCTATTTTTAGACATGTCGATCATATTCTATGAGTTGCAGGATGCTATTTGTGGATGGTTGGTCAAGTTGGAAAATAGATGGACTTCTATTTTTAGACATATTGGGTGGAATCTATTTTTAGATTGCCAGTCTAAAAATAGATATGTCGAATATTATTAGCTCTTAATAATATTTGGACTCTAAACATTATCTGTTTCTTCCTCCTCTCGACCACTTTCCCCAGCCAAAGGTATTGATGTGGCACAATGAACACATAAGTAATTACACTATCTCTAGTGTTTGAGTGTTTACCGGAGCTATTGCATGAGTGACTTCGCTTAGAATCTTATGGCAGAGTTTGGTGGAGTTGGAGGAAGTAGTTTGGAGAGTTGTATTTAGTTTAATCCCGCTAGACTCATCATGCTAGTTGTATCTAGTCTAACTGATTGATACACTAGTGAGAGTGGAGTGAATTAATTAGTAAATTAATTCACTAAATAATA
Organism: Pinus albicaulis; assembly: GCA_034641835.2. Classification (NCBI taxonomy): domain Eukaryota; kingdom Viridiplantae; phylum Streptophyta; class Pinopsida; order Pinales; family Pinaceae; genus Pinus; species Pinus albicaulis. Next base: position 1,060,688,516 of record CM076580.1, on the reverse strand, counting down.
ACTCATTAATCAACTGAACAATACATCAGTTAACTACAGTGCATGGCAGTTTCAGTGAAGACCAGTGGAGAGATAGGTGAAAGAGCAAGTGTGACTATTAGTTGTGATTATAGTGATGCATTGATTGCATCCAACACTCAGTGGAGATGCTAATGAGGATTGCGTGAGCAAGGCTGGAGTAATTCGAACTCATTCAGAGCCATTCTTTAGCAGAGATTGCGCAGTAGAGGCAGGCTAGCAGGTGGCAAATATTGGTGCATGGATTTGCAAGATCGAGCCTGATTAGTGTGTAGCGATTGTATTGTATTGAGAGCTTGATATGATCAGCTTTGTATGAGGATTGTTACATGATCTCTATGACATATATTATATACAGATAGTTGGGGTTTTCAGCTTCAGGCTTTCCCGTTAAGCAACTGTGTTAATGTGTGTGAATGTTTATTGTTTCATGTGTGCATTGCAATCTTGATTTAATTTCCACAAATGATCAATGGTGAAATAGATTATGTATTTTTCATGAAGTTAAAATAGTGTGAGATCAGGAGAATCTTGGAAATATAACACATAAGTTATATAATTTCTACATGGTATCAGAGCAGTATTGATCATTGGAGGAGATTGCAATTATTGAAGCGGTTGAGTTTTGTGCTGGTGGAATTCGAATTTGCTGCAGTGTTTTCTTGGTGTCAAAGTTGAGCATTCATTGAAATGTCTTTCAACGGATTGCGATTGGAGTATGCCCTTGAGGGCAGCTTGAATTACATAGCATGGAAGGACAGGATGGAGGCGGTGCTGGATGATAACAGTTGAAGGATTTCATCGATAGTGATGTTCTGGCCATTTTCTACACAAAATAAGACTTGACGATGGCAAAAAGAAAGTAGAAAGGTTTAAGGATTCTATAGGCTATGTGAAGGACCAAATTTGTCCAAACTCTTTCACTAGAGTTTACCCATTTTAATGGGAAGGCTTGAATTTAATTTTTCCAAAGCGTATGTGACCAAGGAAGTTATAATTAAAGACAAGCTCATAAAAATAAAAATGGAGAAAGGTGACAGTATTCCAAAATACCTCACGAAGTTTGTCCACTGCAAGGCTGAACTAGGAAGTGTGGGGGTTACTGTTGATGAAGAAGAATTGGTGAGCTTGGCTCTCCTTGGGCTTCTGAAGAGTTCGCATAGCTACAAAGACTATGTCAATGGACAGGAGAAACTGTTGGGATGGGAGCGACTTTCTGAATGATCTCAGGTGTTAGAGGAGATATGGGGTACCAGGGATGGATCTTCATCATGAATGCTAGTGGAAGAAGGTCTCTCTTGGCCTGCCAAAGAGCCAAATGGAAGTGGGAAGAAAATCCTCTTCTCAATCCGGTGCGAAAGGCAAGAAGCAGGATTTGTCCAAAGGTTTCACATTCACCGTCACCAAAGCATTTTGCATTTCGCCACTAATTGTCCACAGAAGAAGAAGAATAAGCAGGCTGCTGGATCTTCAGCTGGCGAGGCCTTAGCCTCACAATTTGAGCTGGATTTTTCTTTGATTGCATGCTTGGTTTCAAGTGTGATGGGATCGGTGTGGTTTCTTGACAGTGGTTCATCTTTCCATATGATCAGAGACAAAGATTTGTTTAGTGATCTGGATGAAAAGCATCTTGGAGTGAACATCGAGATGGGTGATGATGGTAGATACAGTGCGACTGGTATCAGGACCATTTCCTTTAAGAGGGAGTCTAGTAAACCTTTCATCTTGAAGAATGTCATGCATGTTCCAGGATTGAAGAAGAATCTAATCTCTGTGGCGATGTAATGTTGTTTTTAACGAGGGAAAAGCTTTCCTGTGCCACAAAACAACTGGTCAAACCAGGAGGATAGGCGAGTTAAGAATCTTTATCAATTTTAGGTAGATGGCTGTGCAGAAATGGCAGGCAAAGCATAAGGAGTGGTGAGCCGGGATGAGGGCGAATTGTGGCACAGGAGATTGGGCCATCTTCACCATGGTGCTTTGAAAATTTTGCAGCAGATTTCTACCGAGCTTCCCAAAGGTACACTTGCGCAGTCAGATCAGTGCAAGGGATGTACTTTGGGAAAATTTGTGAAAGCCACCTTTCATGAGAAGGATAGTTGCGCCATGACGATCCTTGAGAGAATTCACACAGACGTGTGTGGACCTTTCTCAGTAGCTTCGACAGCAAAGCACAGGTACTATGTGATATTTGTTGATGATTTTTCTCAGAAGTGTTGGATCTTCTTCATGCAGAAGAAGAGCAAGACATACTCAAAGTTCTGTGAGTTCAAGGCATTGTTTGAGAAAGATTCAGAATCAAGTGAAAGCTCTCCAAGTGATAGTTTGGGTTTGTAGAATATGATTCCTCTGGCGAATTCAAGGACTTTTGCAGCACAGAAGGAATTTGAAGAGAGCTCATAACGCCTCATAACCCACAACAGAATGGGGTCGTGGAGCAAAATAACAAAATGATCATGGGTGTTGCACGGGCGATGTTGCATGATCATGGCCTTCCCATACACTTGTGGGCTGAGGCATGCAATACTGCGGCTTATGTGCAAAACCGTTGTCCTCACAGAGTGCTTGGCATGAGTACACCTGAGGAGGCGTTTTCTGGTAAGAAGCATGATATTTCTCATTTGAAGATTTTTGGCTCACCTGTTTACATTCATGTGACGAAGGATGCCAGGAAGAAGCTAGAGCCAATCTGCGTAGAGACATATTTTTAAGTACACATAAACACCCCCACAACTATCGTGTGTATTTGCCAGACAGTCGCAAGACTGTTGTGCGATGGGATATCAAACTTCATGAGGAGAAAGCCATGAAGTGTTCGTTTTAGAGGAAGCCACACTTGCATGCAGCTGAGGAGCTATTAGTTCCTAAGGATGAGTCTCAGGATGTGGATCAGCCACAAGATGAGGTTCATGGAGTGGAAGAGACCACTCATGCAGCGCCAACCATCAGAGGGCGAAAGCGCACTACAGAAGCTGAGCGACTGGCTCAAGATGCAGAGAAGGTTGTAGGAGCACCTACATCACAGTGCAGACAGAGACAGTCACCTGATTGGTATACTAGATACATGGCTCTTGTGAGCAAGTGTATCGTGATAGAGCCATCCTCTTTTGAGGAAGTTGTGGAGGACCCCGCATGGGTAGATGCCATGGTGGAAGAGTATGATTCGATTGTCAGAAATAGTGCATGGGAGATTGTCCTGAGACCGGAAGGGAAATCGTGGTAGGTTCGAGATGGGACTCCACAGTGAAGCAAGCTGCAGTTGCTGATGGGAGAGCTGAGAATTATAAGGAAATATTTGTTGCCCAGGGCTTCTCACAGATCGAGGGGATAGACTATGAAGAAACCTTTGCACCTGTCGCAAGGTATTCTTCCATACGGACCATCCTTGCTCTCTCAACACAGATGGGTTGGCACATTCATCAGATGGATGTGAAGACTGCGTTCCTCAACAGAATCATTGAGGAGGAGGTGTACATTGAGCAGCCTGAAGGATTTGAAATCTTCAGCAATGAGTCACATGTGTGCAGGCTCAAAAGAGCAATGTATGGGTTGACACAAGCACCTCGTGCTTGGTACACACGGATAGACAGTTATTTCACCGGACTTGGTTTCACCAAGAGTGAGGCGGATCCAAACCTATACCAGATTGTGGTGGAGGGTAAGCTTTTGATCATTGTGCTTTATGTAGATGATTTAATACTAATGGGTGATGAACTGTTGATACACTCATGCAAGGCAAATCTTGCAAAGGAGTTCGAGATGAAGGACTTGGGCCTCCTTCATTATTTTCTGGGATTGGAAATTTGGCAGCAGAAAGGTGAATTGTTTGTGTCTCAAGGCAAGTACGCCCGGGAGATACTGGAGAAGTTTCACATGCAAGGCTGCAAGCCTATTGACACTCCTCTTCCTGGTGGTTGGAGGAAGGAGGATGCTACATCGGTAGAGGTAGTGGATGCCACTGTTTATCGACAGTTGGTTGGTTCGCTCATGTATTTATTCAATACACGACCGAACATATGCTATGTTGTGAACCAGCTTTCACAAGCGATGGTTAAGCCTACCAAGCTCTTTTGGAAGGCAAGAAAGCATGTCCTGATGTATCTCAGGGGCACATCTAGGTATGGATTGTGGTACAGACAGTCAGATGAGGTGAAGTTGCATGGCTTCACAGATGTAAATTGGGCAGGAAGCCCAACGGACAGAAAGAGCACAACTGGAGGGATTTTCAGTATCGGATCTATAGCAGTTTCTTGGTACAACAGGAAACAAAGATCCGTGGCACTCAGTTCAGCGGAGGCCGAGTACATGGTAGCAAGTTTGGCTGCATGCGAGGCTATATGGATGAGGAAGATGCTGGTCGGTTTGTTCGGTTCTCATTTAGATCCTGCTGTGATATATTGTGATAATCAGAGTTGCATTAAACTCTCGGTTAATCTAGTATTTCATGATAGATCTAAACATATTGACATCCGGTACCATCATATCAGAGGTTGTGTGTAGCGGAGGATCATGTTGCTTTCTTACATTCCTACGAAAGATCAGGATGTAGATATTCTGACGAAGGCACTCACCAGGAGCAAATTCGAATGACATAGAGACAGGATCGGGGTGGCAGATAATCCCTATCTTGTTGAGAGGGAGTGTTGAGATTCAACAAGATGATGAGCATAGTGAAAAGAGTCGCCTTCACTAAGTGGGGCCGCAGGATATTTTTGGCGCAAAGTCTATTTTTAGATTCTATGAGTTGCAGCATGCTATTTGTGGATGTTTGGTCAAGTTGGAAAAATAGATGGACTTCTATTTTTATACATTTTGGGCAGAGTCTATTTTAGACTGCCAGCCTAAATATAGATATGTTGTATATTATTAGCTCTTAATAATATTTGGACTCTAAAAATTATCTTATTCTCTTGGAGCACTTCAGTTCAGTGCACAGATGTGGCACAACAGCCGACAGAATGAATTATGTTATTCCTGAGGGTTTACTGGAGCTATTGCATGGAGGAATTCAGTTATAACTCAAGTGACAGATTTTGGTGGAGTTGGAGAAGTAGTTGGTGGAGTTGTATTTAGTTTAACTCAGTTAGACTCACTTGAGCTAGTTGTATCTAGTCTAACTGATTGATACACCAGTGAGAGTGGAGTGAATTAATTATTAAATTAATTCACTAAATAATAACTCATTAATCAACTTAAGAATACATCAGTTAACTACAGTGCATGGCAGTTTCAGTGGAGAGATAGGTGAAAGGGAAAGTGTGACTATCAGTTGTGACTATAGTGATGCATTTATTACATCCAACACTCAATGGAGATGCCAATGAGGATTGCGTGAGCAAGGCTGGAGTAATTCGAACTCATTCAGAGCCATTCTTCAGCAGGGATTGCGCAGTAGAGGCAGGCTAGCAGGTGGCAAAGGTCGGTGCATGGATTTCCAAGATTGGGCCCCGATTAGTGTGTAGCGATTGTATTGTAATGAGAGCTTGATATGATCAGCTTTGTATGAGGATTTTTACAAGATCTCTATGACATATATTATATACATATAGTTGGGGTTTTCAGCTTCATGCTTTCCCGTTAAACAACTATGTTAATGTGTGTGAATTTTTATTGTTTCATGTGTGCATTTCAATCTTGATTTAATTTCCGTAAATGATAAATGGTGGAATAGATTCTATATTTTCCATGAAGTTAAAATAGTGTGAGATCAAGAGAATCTTGGACATATAACACATAAGTTATATAATTTCTACACTGACACTAGAAAATATAAACTCAAGATGTATTGAATAGGACATAATTGATAAGATCATGGACACAAAAATTAATTAAACTCGCCAGCAGAAGGTCCATCTATATCAGGTTTTCAAAGCAGGCCAAATCCTTCACCAGGGCAAGTGTCTCACTAGGGACTAGATTCAACAGAAATTTCCTCACCTCATGGAGGCTATGCATGCACTGGGGACAATTTCTTCCTAAGGGGGGAGGGCAGATCCATGTGGATATTGGTGGAAACCCTCCTATTCCACCTATACCTCCAATCATTTTCATCATTTTCCTTGATTATAGCACAATTTACTATTTTTAGTAGTTTTTTTTAGTCTTGAACTTCTGGAGTTGTTTTGACCCCCTAAACAGTTTTTTTTTTAGGTCTAGAGCAGGCCCATGCCATAAATATTGTATTACTCAAAGATACCTTTCTAACGAGGTATCATATGCACTAAATGGTGATCATATGACCAATTTACGACCCTAGGAAGTTGGCTTCCCAAATAACCCCAACGGGGCCCACAAACTCTTCTCGTTCCATCTCCTAGGGTTAGGGTTTTGGTTGTTTAGGGTTTCCGTTTATTTTTGAATAATAAAAATGCCTTTAAGCCTCATAGTAACATAGTTTAAAGGCATGTATCTGCCACATCTCTTATCAGAGATAAGCTACCATCGCCCGAGATAGTTTATTTCCATTCTATATGTAAGCATCTTTTATTTCTTTGATAATAATTAAATGAAGATTTATTTATATTGCATCTCTATGTTTATGTTTACTTCTGTATTTTGTTTCATTCCTGAATAATTATGGATCATTTAACAAGAAAAATAGTCGCCAATTCTATGTTGAATAATAAGACATTAGGTTGAATGCAAGGGTGACCCAAAGAATCATCAATCTCTGTGAGGACCCATAGGTGTTTATTACTTGAACAATGTTTGTTCTCTAAAACCTTAAACTTAATTCAATCATCTTTTATGCTTCTATTATAGTGCCTTGGGTAATGAGGATGAAAGGATTCTCTAATTTGAGATCTTTCATTGTTTCCACTTTACTTATATTTTTATTGGATTTTAAATGAGTTTGAATGAGAATTTTGAATGAGCTTAGGGATGTCGTGATTTTGAATGAGTTTTACTTCACGGATTATTTTGACTATATTTGAGTGTTTTTCAATCGATGCTTGAAACTCAAACTTATTTTACTTCATAGTGAATACTTCTCCTTTTTCTTTCATTAGGTTTATTTCAAAAAAAATTGGTAAACATTCTTTTGTTGACTCCTCTCCCATTTCTCCACTATGTTTTCTGTCTTTCTTTCTAGTAACCATTACACTACATATGGGAGGAACTTTTACTTGAGAGGAAAAAGGTAAAGTAATAAAAGCTTATATCATTAAGGCAAAATGTTATGGAGTCATGATTGGGATCAATCTCTTTTAAGATGGATTAGTGAAGGGAGGGTTGTGCATGGGTCGGGGAAGGACTTCAAGATCACTAAGAAAAATTGCAGGGATTTTTGAAGGCAACTCGGGATAAAGTTTTGAAAGGGTTGAGAAGTTGATTAAAGATGGTATAGCATATCCATTTAATTTTAGGAGTTAAAGTGTAGGTCCAATGACTTTAAAGGAATAAGGGATAGAGGGGCCAACTACTTTGGGACCCCTCTTAACTTGTGTTCACTTTGCTTCCTTTTTAGGTATAGGTAGTTCATAAGCTAAATATTTAAAATTCTTTCCAAAATATCCATTTTCATGGAATACCTTATATTCTAAGAGGATTTATTCATAACCTATATTTTGGGAATCCATCCATATTTTCAAGATAAGTTGGTAGCCTCAAGAAGTCCTTTCTCCATGTCCACTTGAACTAAAGGAATGATTATAAGCCCCTAAATTCTCCAATAAGGAAACACTCAATCAAGGCTAAATCTTAATTCTGACAAGATTTAGAAGATATATTTACTTGGGGAATGTTTGATACATGCTTAACAAAACCTGAGGGTGCATGGGAGGCTTTAGAAGTCTTGTGCATGGAAGCTACCAAGTCTTGAAAGGTAGTTGTGATATAAAGGATGCCCCCTTCAGATACATGTCCAAAAGGGACAATGCATAAGGAGAGATAAATAACAGAAATAGGTTAGGGATTGAGAAATACATGTGCACCTATTATTAATACAAACTCTTTATTGATTGCAAAGTTCACAACTTTCCATGTTGGAAGGGTAGTCACTAGTGATAATTTTCCCATTTACTTTTTGATAATAATAATAATAATAATAATAATAAAGTGACTAAGGTGCTTGAGAAAGTGAATTCATTTATAAATAAAATATGTCCAAAGATAATGAACTAAGTTAAACTCCAAGGGGTGTGACCCATCAAGTAGGAAACATTAAATGCACTATCAGCTTCCATATTCCTAACATCTCAAAGATCATTCCATTGTATGACTCCTCTGAGTAATCATGAGTTACCCTTAATATTCCTTATTTTTCCTTATATTTTTATATTTAATTAACATTCAAAATGTGTCATGCACATAGTAGGTCATGAACGCATTGTCACATGTGTTAAACATAAACCATGACAATAATTTCCCACACAACATGTTGTACCATATCTACCTAGGTAAACATATCATCATCAAAGCACTGAAAATAATAGCCATGGACGTGTATAGTTTATACCAAAATAAATGCCAAACCATGTTTTCCATTAGTTAATGAAATCACAATGTATATAGATCATCAAAAAATAGAAATGAACAATCCAATATTATACATAAATTATATATCATCAAATCACAAAAGTGATCATGTGCATTAATAACCCACCTTCAACTCGAAATAACATCCCTCTACCCATGATCTATTTCTTGAGCCATGAGATCCTCTACTCCAAAAACACATCTATCAAACATTAATAACAACATGTAAGCATATGACGCATAAGTTGGCCTTATCACTCCAATCATTTCATGTAAAATGAACAAAAGCTAATTGAATTATGCAAGAAGAACCAATGGAATGCAATTTAGAGTGTTGCATATAACATGTGCTAAAAACACTAGAATGATGTAAGAAACCAGTGAAAGAAATATAAGGTGAGGAAGATGATTTGTTGACATCTAAGTCATTCACATTTTATAGGTGAATATTCGTTTTAATTTGTAAGAAATATTAGCAATGCAATAGAGTTGTGATATCACAGGTGAGTAAATCTATAAGCAATAAACACACAATAAACAACATTTTAAAATGTAAAAATGACATTCAACACAAGGCAAATTGAGTTATGCTAGAAATCAAAATTATATAGATATATTCACTTTTGGATTAAGACCAAACACAATTATAATAATAATTTCCCTTTGCATCAAACAAACATAGGAAAGTTGCTATAAATAATATGATTGGTCTTGTAATGATATATCATGAACAATAGTAAACTAATGGCATGAATTGTGTCGAAGGCATGTATTCCATCAGGCATGAGACATATTTCATTTCATGGAATGGATAACATGGATGTGTGACATCAAATGCCAAAATATGAGTATAAGTTGAGTCTAAAATAGGGTTGTCAATACAAAAAGTTTAATATATGTCCATGAGAATTTATGCACCATAACAACAATGTGAACGAGCAAGGTAAATGAAGGGAAGGAATGGTAGATATAAGAGAATCAAAACACAAAATAGTAATCCATTATCCCATCAAAATTATTAGCCCCAAGTCTTGTGAACCATAATTTTTTTTTTAACTAGAACAAAATTTTGGTATTATTAGAAATTTGCATTGTGAATGAAAAAATTACATCAAAAAGTGGTTATTCCCATTAGTCGACTCACATTCCTATCTAAATTTTGAATTCCCATTGGATCAAAAGCTCTTATTTACTTTATATCAACGCTATTATTCCTATATGCATAGATACACCAAAAGGCATGAAAATTTTGACAACATTTACATACTAACTATCAAGAGGAGGGATGACATATCTAGGCTAAATCCCCCCCCCAATATGTGTAGAGATTTATATTAGGCATATATTGTTATGCATATTTATTACATTGCTATAGAAGGAGGATTCCTAGGACTGTTTTTTGAGTGAACTCTGTAACTTTTCGATATGTTTACTGAGGCTAAAAAGCTCGTCCTCTATTTTTCACATCATAATATGATGTGTAACAAGCAACTCCATACTAGTTTTCATGTTGGAGACCAATTAGTTATGTTTGATTTGCAAAGAAAGGATTTTATCATGAATATGTGAAATTTTCTCCATTATATGCTTATATTCCTAAATGGGTTGACATGCCATTGATATGGATTTTCACTTATCCCCACTGGACCAACTACTCACGTTGTATAAGCTAGGAAATAATTGAAATATCAGGCCATAGAAGAGGGCGCACACCAATATTAGATAGTTATAATGCAAATAGAGTGGGTTAAGGCTATCTTGAGCCAACCAATCCTACCAATCACCAAATAGCATAAAATTCATTAATTGGAACTGTTTTATTTCCACCAACCTATTTTACTAATTTTGGTTTAAAGGGTTGTCCCTTAGTAGGGTTGTAAAAACTGAAAACACCAATTAAAATCTAATAGATCATACATCGTCCCACTGGATATATTAGCCCACCATAAAGGAATAAAGTACAAATTGACAAATAAAACTTCCAAAAGTACCCTAACCACCCCCCCCCCACCACTACTTAAATTCATTGAACTGGGTAATGATAAAGACATGTATCCCACTACCTTTACTCCTGAGAACTAAATTTCTTTTGATGCACATCACAGCCAGTAACCATTGATACTACATTTTTCTCTTATGCCATAAAAACCCCATGTACCTCAACCAAAAAATAACGCCTAAAAAAATATTAATTTCACTTTTGGCTGGATTCAATCATTCAAGCCTTCTACTTTACAAAGTAATCCATAAACCAATATATTCCAAATTGAAAAAAAAAAGGGATAAATCAAAGAGATTTCAAATAGATAAGACTGAAAAGGTTTTCTTACTAAGCCATCTTAATGTCCAATTTCTTTTTTTGTAAACACAACATGAAAAATTTTGATTTCCAATTTGGAACTTATGGAGATCATACTAAGCTTGAGTGGCATCCTCCTCATTAATCTTACACCTATGCCTCCATTGAGCCTTAAATTCCACATAAAACATACATCAACACCATCCCTTCAAAGGAATCCTGCAAATAATGAACCAAAGGGCATAGTGGGTACATAATTTACTTCCCAATACATAACCCATTCCTCCATATAGCCTACTAACCTCCCTTTGCACAAGAGAAATGACGGTTGACGTGAAGGATATCGGAATAACTGAATGAGTAGACCAGTTATGCACTTTAGGGATTTGTACCCTAAGTACTCTTTTGCAGATGATGATAGATTATGGTACCACCTAAGGTAGATTACCATGTGCCTCCTTACAACCTCCTCTTCTTGTCTTCTATTCCATTTTGGTGCCACTTGAGACTCCTAAATGTAACAAAGTTTTAGTTTAATATTATTTTCCATGAGATTATGGGTTGGGACTAAACGATTTATTGTCATCGTTTAAGTTTCTCCTAAAGCTAATGGAGTATCGATATTGACCAAGGAATATGCAAATTGATTGTGTTGTGTCAAAACGTGGTGCATTTCATATGAATTAAAATTCTTAATAAGCCCTAATATCTTCTTGATAGTAGCTTTCAAGTGCATATCTTTTAGGAGTGTCTTCCTCATTGGGCTTTGAATAATGATTTTAGTGTCACCAATAATTGATATACTAGGTATCTTTCGAGCTTGGGCTAGTAATTAGCTATGTAGAATGGCATAAGCCCCAACTTTATTATTATGTTACATTCATAAACCCAGTGAAAAGGTTATTCAATTGAACCATAATGATGCCTTGGAACTTTTTTCTTTTTATAGATTTACAATTGCAACTTTAAGAATATAATGCTTATAGAACTAGAAAAAATCATGAAAAGTTATATGCTAGGTGTATATTTTAAATTCCATTGAAATTAATTGATATACAAAACCTAGAGTTAAATTTTTATATGCTCAAAACATGTGGGAAATTCCCAAAATATGACAAAGTATAGGGTTGGATATTAAATTACAAACACTTGAAATAGGGCTTGAAAACAATGTAATTCTTGCCATTATAAACATAAGGTGATTACAAGATGTAAAAAAAAAAAAAAAACAAACAAAGGTGAGGTCCAATGCCTAGGTTATTGTTATATTCAATACCACTTCATGAATAATAAGCTCATAGCAAGTGCAAAACCAAAAGATTAAGAATGGAGTAAAAAAGGTACAATAAGGAGGACATAGTAGTAATGATAAGAGCTAATTTTTGCTTCAAATAACCATGGAAAAAATGCTAATCGATGTCATGAGATATGACCAATGAACATGGGCAAGGACAACTATGAAATAATGATTTTTTCCAAGTAACTATGCATGAGAAACCGCTAGAGACTTCATAACCATTAATAGGTGGTAACTAGGATAAATTGTTGTCATCATATAAATAATACTTCTAACCTAGAAGGAATATCAAGTATCAACATATCACATATATCCAACCCAAGGAATTGAACTTTAGGTCTCTTATTTGTAATTCATGGCACTCAACCACTCGAGCTAACCCACTAATCCTTTTAAAATTGAATATTATGGGGTAGTCTTTGTTGTAAAATGTAAAATGAAAACTTATTATATCTTATTTTCCTTAAACTTGATAGCGCTTGTGAATCTTTAATTATTTTATTTAGTGTTCTTTAGTTTGATATTTTCATCAAACAATATCAAGAACGACAACAACAATAGAGGAAACAGACATAGGCTCTCAACCAAGGCAAAACCCCTCCAATGGGAAAAATTGGAAACTCTTCTCTTATTAGAATATGCTTCAACTGAGATACAAAGACCCAATCACTAAACCAAGTCCTTCTCCCAGTACCAAGTCAGCCCTTCTTCAAGTCCTTGAATCATCACCAAACTACTGCACACTGCAACTTGAATATTACAGCGACAATACTGCTACTCGATCTGCAACTTCAATATTCCAGCTACAATACTGCTACTCGATCTACAACTTCGACCTTGCAATTTCGACCTTGTAGCTCTTGAAGAAACCTTAACTCAGCCTCCTTCTCTGGCCTTCCAAGAGAAAGACAACTCTTCCTAAGGTCAACGAGGTCTAGACAGGGTTTCCTTCCTCCCATCTTCAAGATGTTGCAGTTCTTCCTAATGTAACTCAATTCTGCAACTTCAGCCTATTTATGCAATCCATAAACCCTGGAATTTCACATGTATGAGAGATAGAGCCAAAAACAAAGATATTGCATCCTTCTTCCTTCTTCTTGACCTACACTCTCCTTCTTGCAGCTATCCAACTATAGATCGAGTTCTTTCTTACATATCCAACTTGTGAGTGAGTGTATACCAAATGAAGCTGAACCGCTCCTTTATATAGCCTTCTCAAGGGGTCAAATTCCCTCATTTAGGATGACTTGATGATCCTAGGGCCGAATTGTACTCTTGGAGATTTGAGGACTTTCTAGACTAAAAAATAATTATTTTTATAATTACAAGTTTTCCCATAAGGGTCTTATAAACATGATGTTGACTCCTTTCACTCATGACAATGAATCCTAAGACCTAACAAACCCTAGAAGCACGAAGAACATGCTTTTACCTAAAATACCATCAATAATGAGCATGAAACCCATGCTTTAATGGTAATATATTTTCTTTTCTTTTCTTGTTTTTTACATAGGATACATATTGAAATGAGTACAACAATTATGAAAACTGAAACTAGTTACATTTTCAACAGTCTTTGATTCACTTATGTATGCATGGGTCACAAGATTGTTTAATGTAATTTCTCTAGATTCAACCTCAAGGTTTTTTTATGGCTTAAGGAAAAGTCGTCATGGAAATTGAACCTCACCCACTAGTGAAAAATACATTTCTCCTCACCAATGGTTCCAACCCCTTGCGGCAAATATGAAAGAATCGTCAAAACATGACAGCATATTTTTTAGGGTCAAGCCAAGAGTCACCATATAATTGTATTTACAAACATCATTCTATGAAAGCCCACAAGCTATCATAATATGACCCAACGAATGCTCATACATCACCCACTCTTATCTAATTGATTTAGAGATTAATACAAATGGGCGCTGCGAGATAGGACTCATTAAGCTCATCAATAATATAGCACAACAATAAAATAAAGGCTCGAACAAGAAAACTAAGCAATGGACCTAGGCAATGTCAAAGGAAAAAAAGGCATGAACACAACAAATAATACATAGAAGGGTAAATCCAACCATATCCTAAACCTCATGAAATAAAAACCATAAAACTTGCACCAACAAAACAAGCAATTAATCTAAATAACGTGAGTTCAACGTAAAAGATTACTAGAAACCAAGTGTAGCATAGGAGTCATATCCAAGCTCCAACTTCATTTTAGCAACACATGAGTATTTTCCAAACAATATTGGTAAGTGTAGTAAAGGTGGTGTTGATTTCCTGGAAGATTCTTCGAAGTCATATCCATAGTAGTCATTTTTAATGTTGAAATTTAAAATCTAGTAATTAAATTCATCCTTGGGGACTAATTCTATTACTACATTTGAAATATCAACATTAAAAATGACTATTGTGGATGTAACTTCAGAAAATATGTCCAACAATCAATCTCAATCCCACGGGAATATTAAGGGTGGTGTTACCATCATAATAGCAAGAATTAAATTATATCTTACCGAAGATGAAGGATGGCGTAGTAATGAAAAAAAATTAAGGGTCGAGTTACAGGCTCACCATAACACCAAAATGATCAAATGAGAGTTTCCACTGAGTAAGGGATATGTCATAAAATGACCTAATAAGTAAGATTCATCCAATCTAGATCTACATATCAAATCAAGCAACACTAAACCACCATATTCATGCAATGTTAAATGCTAAGGTAATTACTTCGTATAGGATGCAAAGTGGTAAGAATTTGATTGCCCAAGAGAAAACCTAAAATTCCAAAGTAACCTCCATCCTTAAAATATAATCGTTCATGTCATGCACTCTTATTTTCTAAAGTATAAATCATCTAATCATTACCGAGGACCACCAAGGTCAACATTTTTTAAAACAACACCACATGTAAACCATCAAAAAAGTAAATCTTCCATCATATAAAAATTTATATGTCCCAATAAATAAATTAATTAAATTAAAAAATATATACATAAATAAATAAAAAAATAAAATAAAAATAAATAAAATTATGCTCTAAATATATCAAGAGGATACAATCGATGTTGCTTTCATTTGAACCATGTACCATGTAACATATCACTTTCAAATGCTAAAGCAAAATGAACCGAATGCATGGTCCTTAGTATATGGTCCATTCAACCCATCTTTTTACCATATAAAATATAAGGAATGCCCATAATTATAGTGTGTGTGCGCTTGCATTATCCATCACCATATTTTGTATTAATGGTATGTTACAGACCAGTGATCTTCCATGAAATAAAAATAGAGAAAATATCCTAATGAGCTGAACAACCAAGACATTGCAATGTCCTATATGTCAACTTTCTCTTTGTTTTCTTTTCTTTTAATCCTTCTATGTTAATTCCTTCATTATGAAGGTGTTGCAAGATATCATGTCAAGATTATGAGACGTTATAACGTCAAAGAAGTATAATGTCAATGGAAGATATGAAAATATAATCACAAGGAAAAGTAAGTGCAAACTTCATAAAATAATGGAAAGTATGATGGATGAACTAATTACGCGATGTGTGAATGATTAAACTCTTAACACTAAACCTGAACATCATCACAATTAATAATCCCTTATATCCCTTATATCGTGATGCCCCTGATGATACCATCTATTACGTTCGATGGTATGCCCCTGATGACACCATCTAATAATTCCTTATGGGTAGTGAGATGGATTGTAGAGTCGGAACCATCTAAGGTAGTCTTCTGAACTTTAGGTTAGGCCTTTAGAGTTTCAAATAGTATGCCAATAGAAGTAATTATAAAAAGAGGTTGATAATGTGAAGTTGGTATTCATATCTCCCCACTAATGTCAAAGTGGGTATTTGAACTAAATTAATTAAAGTGGTGTTTTAAGTTTAGATATTGAATTTAAGGTGCTTGAATTTGCATTCAACTATGGAATGTGAGATATATGGACTACTGCATGACCATTCGGTAAAATCATTGATCTTGCATGGTAGAGGTGCAAGGTGCATCTCTCTTTATACCCTTATGTTGAAGAGTATGTGTTCATAGGAAGATAATTGAAAACTTCCCACAATTCAATGAGTTAAGTATGTCAAAGAAACTAACGATAAAAAGTAATACATTTATTTCTAGTTATTATCTAGACAACTTATGAGGAAGTGATCATAAAATTTAAGATGAGTTTGATAAAGGTCGTTAGTATGATAAACCGAATAATTCTATATTATTGGTTCAAGATGGAAATATATTATGGACCGAACATCCCAAATTGGACAAAAAATAGAATAAATGGGTAATTCCATGCCTTGAGAAATATAAATAGTGAATGAATAAGAAGCCTCTTTGATGCCAATTGGATTTATTTCGGGTGGTTGAGAGGAAAGATTTGTATCATCCCCACCTAGGTTCAATTCTCGCAAGGAACATGATCATCTCATATTCAGTATATTTTTGTGATGGCTTCAATCCTTGTTGTTGTATGGCCTTGAGACTTAAAGGATATCTTATACTTGCCTCTGTTAAGGGTGAGGTGCTCGCTTACATGGAAAAAAGAAGAATTGTCTTCAATATTACAACCTCCCTTTACACTTATCAAATGCACAAGAATAAACAGTTCCTAAAACTAGGTATCCTTGGCATACATGGCAGACAAAGGGTATAATTACAATAAAGAGTCTAACCAACCAATGATGAGAACACAAATATAACAATAGCAATTTGATGTTCCATGACTCGGGGCTTAACATGCCCCACTTATTCCACACAAGAATTGTCATCAATTATTGATTAATTGTGGATGCTTGTGTGTGAACTCATATTCCCATGTCACATGTTCTACTCGTAAGTTATTCCACTCGATAAGGTTCCTAGTAATTACTAAATTCCATGGTTTCGTGATCCTTGTTACAATCAATATTTCAAATTATGGTATATATTTCCCTCTTCATCGTGCTCTAGCAAGATAGTTTGATCTAGGAACTGTCACCTATTTCCTTCTTTCAGCAAGAATCATGGAATAATGGAGTACAAATGAAGGTGGAGGCAACTCCAAGTTGTGTGCCATATTATGAATTCTTTGTAACATGTCATAGTTACCATAGTACTTAGGTGGTAATTTATTAACATTATTTTGTTTCTTGAGAGACATATATTTGTATGATTATAGCCTTAGAAATACCTAATCCCCCACTTCAAAATTCATTTAATACAATGTTGATTTGCTTGTTGTGTCATCCTATTTTTTATTATAGCCAGTTGTCCTTATTAGTTGGAGAATATATTATTATATTTTGTAAGGTGGGTAGGACTACATCTTCATCATCATGTCAAATACATATCACCCCGATCGGGGCAAGGAATTGAACCGATGACTTCACATCAAGGAGTGCCTTAACAAAGCACTTGATCACCGTCTATCCAAGACCCCATGACTAGTTTGAGAATATATTAATTTGATGGATGGATAATAATATGCATAGAGTGAAATAATTAGGCTCGGTTTTTATGGAGTGTGGAAGGAAGTGTTGGCTTAAAATCATTAAATCATCACCAAAAATTATTTTAATAAGGGTAACCACTTAACCATTGTGACTACTTATCTTATACAAAATGTCAAAAGATAACATTTTAGAAATAGGTGAAATTCTCTTTCCTAAATGTCAAAAGATAACCATTGTGACTACTTATCTTATTCCCTAGTTGTTGTGATCATACATTCTAATAGGTGAAATTCCTTTTGGAATCTTTGAAATTACCTTGGAATGATTGATAATAATTATTTTGAGATCCAAGGGGACATAGGATATAGATGTTTGAACACCTGATGAAAATAACTGTGAAATTAAACCCTAATGCCCAAGTTTTAACAATTTGTCATGTTTTTGCATCTTATCAATTTAGAGAGTCTCCTATGGATACCTTTACATTGAATTTTCTCTCCTTCCAAGGAAAATCTCGTGAAATTTTCCTTAAAATATAAAGCCACTATTCCCGATGATTGTAACTGTTGGACCCCTAATACCAAATCAATACCACCCACTTATATTGAAATCATCATAATATCTAAAAAATAATCCCCCATATAAATCTTAATGTTGTGGCACTTCCCTAAACAATTTACGATACCTCCATCTACAATCAGTGTTTGAAACTCTACGTTTGAATACAAAAGCAGTTGAGAAGTGTCTCGACAATTTACAATGAATGAAATTATGAGTACTCCAATAATCAAACAACATTCCTACTTTCTTTTTTTAATGGATATATTCCTCTATATTAAGAGTTTAAGGTGTGATAATGCCAACCAAAGAATGACAAGATATAGGTAGAGAGGTTTCTTCTACTTCTTGAGAGGATTCTAAGTCTTGTTTTTCTTCCTCTTCACAATCTACATGAATCATTTCTTCTCACTACACTTATAAACATCACTTGTCATGATTGAAACATACATATTTCCTCTTCTTTCATCCATTTGTTAGTGTGTTAACCTTATAGATTAATTGAGGTTAGGAATGGGAACATGGTCATCTCTATAGGTGTTAGTGGAATCCAATTCTAGTAACCATACTTTTACCTACAAGTTTCTTTGCCATAACAAAAGCATTCTCTAATTATTTCAATTTCAAGATACATGCCTCATATTGGATACTCTCCTTTAAAGTTACCATAAATATCTCCAAAAAATTATCCTCTAAATGTTCTTCACTCTAATATTCAGCTTTTGGAAGTTTTAAATATACTTTGTAACAAAATCTCTTTGTTTGATATTTATTAATCAGATGAAAAGGGTGTCCCTGTTAATATCCCCATAATGTGCTATCAATTTATATGTTAAAACAAACCAAGATACACCATATTCTTTTTTATGTTCACAAAGCCATAGATACCACAAAATTTTAGCAGATTCTAAAATAAGTACACAATAGCTACCTTTTGTAAATTTAACACTTGGTGTAGATAAAAAAATTATTCGTCTAGACTATCCATGATCTTATATCATTATTATCAAATATTCTCTTATCAGTCTCAAGAATGAAGTAGCCCCTTCATCTTGATTTGAACCCATGATGATGTAGATATTAGAGTAATGAATAATTAGATTTTAAGGAATCAAACATCTTGTTCTCCAATTGTATTCTAATTTTATCCATATGTGATCATGACTCAACCTTCTCATGTTCCTTATCCTCTTCATGGGGAGGTGATTTAAGGGTTCAGAGGCTCTTAGCTCATTCAAAAAAATTCCCTCGACATATTTAAGATCATCCTTGTTTTCCATCCCTTCAAGGCCATTTTTGAAACCTCCAAATTCCTTTTTTCTTTCCATATCTATGATGTCAACATTGCTTACCTTTGCAACATCCATGCTTTCCATTTTTTCTTCCATCTTGGATATCCTAGACTACACATCGTCATTTTCTTTTGATGTCAATGATAATATCTTTGAAGCTTTACTAATTTTTCCCAAAACCCCTTGTCATGTGAGCTAAAATAATATTAGAATGGAACTCTCCCCATTTTTTCTATATTACTCTTTTTTTAATCACCCCAGATAAATTTTCTATTAAAAGGTTATGAAATTTTCAAGTTAACATGCCATTTTAAGCCATTATCTTGGACCTTTGTTGTAGGTTGAGCTTCAACTTTTTTGAAACTTAATCCTTAGGGATTATGTAAATTTTTTTGAAAAATGCAGCAAGAAATTCTCAAATAGATTTTTCCTTGATTAATTGAGAAAATTCCAATTTCCACATCAACAGGCAACTTAGATGATGTTAACTTGTGTGACATGGCTTGTGTCACCTAATTTACTTAGTAAATTCAAGTTGGAGGACTTAGATTTCAATTAAGCATGTGTGATTGCTAATTTGTAGCAATCAAGACCAGTTATCTAAGGTTTTTTTTAGTTAAACTAGTTCCAACTATTGGAGGAACTAGTGGAGGGTCAATTTCTGCAATGGGACTTCAATCAAACTCAGTGATCATCGAGTTCACTGATGAATCAGACCAAAATAGCTAGTGCATGCAGAAAAGTCGAGTTCCCCGGACTAGGTGGAGATTACAAGGCGGTGTAACATCAGTTGTAGACTAGTCTTGAGTGTACATGTGTTGCATGCAGTCAGATGATCAACCTAAAGGAATTGTGCAATCAATTTGAGGAATTTCCTAAATAATAGGGGCGTAATTCCTCAAGGAACAAATCAAGGAAATAGGAGCTTAAGAAGAGAAAAATTTTGAGTAAGTCTGGGTCAAATGCCTCCAGCGAGCAAAGAGATAGGTTATGCACTTGCAGGTTGTGCTCAATTGAGTAAAGCAATTGTAATACATCTTTATTCTTATAATTTAATGCAAGCAGGCATTGGGGTTTTTAGTATATTTATTTTCCCAGGAAAAATACTTGTTGCATGTGTGTGATTTGTTCTTGCATGTATAAAATTTGTGTTCTAAATTGTGAATTAATGTCCACAGAGCAGTAGAGTAGGTTTTTGTCATGTGATTTTGACTAAAACTTCATGAGCAATTGCAAATCTACATCATAATTTATACATGATATTAGAGATGGATTCACATTAAAGCATAAATCTGAAGTGGTTTCTCACGAGGCTCGAATTTGGAGATAAGTGTTGCAGGATTTGAGTCAAAACTGAGAATATGGTCTTCAATGAAATAAGGCTAGAGTATGCCTTGGAAGGCACCTCTAATTTTGTTGCATGGAAGGATCGCATCTAGACGGTATTAGATGACATTGGCTTACTAGAATGCATTGAATCATATGTTGGGAAACCATAAGCATCTGATGCCCAGAACCTTGCTTAGTGGAAGAAATATGTAGCCAAGGCGAGGATAATCATCTTGGAGGGAGTACGGGATCACTTTTTCTAAAATATCCACGAAAAATAAACTTTGTTCGCAATGTGGAAAGCATTGACAAAATTGTTCGAGAATAGTAGTGATCACAGGAAGATGTCACCTAAAGATAAACTTTTAAATATCAAGATGCAAAATAATGACACAATTCTACAGTATATGATCAAGTTTACACAGTGTCGTGATGAACTTGGCGGGGTCGGTGTTAATGTCCCTAACGAAGAATTGGTAACCCTAGTCCTTTTTAGCCTTCCCAAGAGCTAGCATAGCTATCAAGATTAGATGAATGGGAGGGAGAAACTACAGAATTGGGATTTCTTATGGTCTTATTTGGTACAGGAGGAAATAAGTCAGAATACCAAAGATGGGACTTCATCCAAGGGCGAGGATGAAGAAAAATTTGGATTGGCTAGAAAGGAAAATAAGCGAAAAGGAAATAAATCCCAATCCAAACTAAAATTGATTCAAAGTGGGGAGAAGAAAGTTTTTTCAAAAATTAAATGCTTCCATTGTTGTGAATGTGAGCAATATGCCATGAAGTGTCCACACAAAAAGGCAAGAAAGAAGACCTCAGAAGGAGAAGCAAGTGAAGCTTTGGCTTCACAGTGTGAGCTTGACTTTACCCTCATTGCATGCATCGCTAACACGATGATGGGGAGTGTGTGGTACTTATAATTAGGTGCCTCGTTCCACATGATGGGGAATAGAGACTTTTTCAGTGACCTAGAAGAGAAATACTTGCAAATGCACATCGAGATGGGGGATGGAGGAAGGTATAGCGTGACCGATATTGGTATAGTCACCTTTTAGAGGGAGTCAATCTCCGCCCTTAGGCTCAAGGATTTCATGTTCGTTTCGGACCTAAGTAAAAATATCATCATTGTTGCAATTTTGGAAGATCTTGGTTATGATGTGATCCTCGGGAAAGGAAATTCATTCCTGAGACACATAACCACGGGATAGGTGAAGCAGATCGGGGTTCCTATGAAGACCCTGTATAAGCTAGATGAGGAAGATTATGTTGCATTGAACACAGAAGAGGTGGAGTCGCAATGTCGGTGAACTTTGGCATAGAATATTTGGCCATTTGCATCATGGCACCCTGAAGATCATGTTGTAGATAACCACAGGCCTCCCAAAAGGAGTACTTGAGCAGTATAATGTATGCAAAGGATGTACTTTGGGGAAGTACAAAAAATCCACACTCCATGATCGAGACAAAAAAGCACACGCAGTATTAGAAAGGATGCACTCTAATGTCTGTGGACCTTTCTCAACAGCCTCCACTGCCAGGCACAAATATTTTTTCATTTTTATTAATGACTTCTCACATAAGTGTTGGATATTCTTCATGCTGAAGAAAGATGAGATATTCTCCAACTTCGTAGAATTCAAGGAAATGGTGGAGAAAGAAACCGATAAGAGGGTGAAGGATCTTAGGAGTGATAATGGAGGCAAGTAAGTATCGAATGAATTTTAAAAAAAAATTGCAAAAGAAGCCATTCGAAGAGAGTTGACAACACCCCACAACCCATAACAGAATGGGGTGGATGATAGAAAGAACCATAGCAATGTGGGAGTAGCTAGGGAAATGTTGCATGACCAAGACCTACCTCTACACTTGTGGGATGAGGCATGCAACACAACAATATATTTGCATAACTGTAGTCCTCATAGGATTCTAGGAATGATTACACCGAAGGAGGATTTCTTGAGGAGAAAGACGGATGTGTCGCACTTCAGGATTTTTGGAGCCTCTGCCTACTGCCATGTATCCAAAGAATTGAGGAAGAATCTAGAGCTGATAACAAAATTGGGGGTATTTTTGGGCTACACACAAACTCCCACAACTACCATGTTTACTTTCCATTCCTCGGAATTAAATTTGTGTGAAAGGGTGTAAAATTTGATAAGGAGAAAGCGATGTGGATCTCTCCTGAGAAGGATCTTCAAATCCAACCATAGGAGGAGCTTTTAGCTCCAAAGGAGTAACCTCAAGAAGTTTTGTAGTGGCCAAAAATTGAGGAGCGTAGAGTGGAGACCACCACTCAAGTAGAACCATCTATAGAAGGCAAGAAAAGAACCAGGAAAGCTGAGAGACTTGTGTAGGATGCGAGGGAGAATGTGGGTGCTCCTTCAAATTTGCGCAGCTAGAGAAGGTCACCAAATCAGTACACTAGCTACATGGCTCTAATGACTGAGATTATAGAGACTAAGTCATCCTCATTTGAGGAAGTAGTAGAGAAAATTGTATGGTTTGATGCAATGGTAGAGGAATATGAATCCATTGTAATGAGCAGTGTTTGGGAAGTTGTCCCAATACCAACAGATAAATAATTTGGGGGTTCACGATCGATCTTCAAGCTAAAGCAGGCAGCAAACGAAAGCATAGAGAAGCACAGGGCCAAGTTTGTGGCCAAGGGGTACTCTCAAGTTGAGGGGATTGACTATGAGGATACCTTTTCTCTTGTAGCAAGGTATTCATCCATTAGATCAATTCTTGCTCTGACTGTGCAGACGGGGTGGAAGATCTACCAGATGGATTTAAAAAAAACATTCCTCAATGGATTTAATGAAGAGGAGGTGTATATCGAGCAACAAAAATTCTTTGATACTTTTGATTAGGTGTCTCGTGTGTGCAAACTCAAGAAATCATTGTACGGTCTCAAGCAAGCACCTTGTGCTTGGTACACAAAGATCGATAATTATCTCACTGGTTTGGGCTTCACAAAAAGTGAAGTGGATGAAAACCTCTATCATATTTTGATAAAAGGTAAAATTTTTATTATGAATAAGGGCATGAGTCTCATGCACTAATTCCTCGAATTGGAAGTATGGCAAGTCGATGGGGAAATATTTGTCTCTCGGGGAAAGTATGCCAACGAGATACTTTAGAGGTTTTTCATGGACAGTTGCAAACCCATGGAGACACCTCCAGTGACAAACTGGAGGAAATAAGATGCCACTTCATGTGAGGAAATGGATGCTACTTTTTACCAAAAATTAGTGGGTTCACTGATGTATCTTGTGAACACACAACTAGATATGTGTTATGCAGTCAACTAGTTGAGGCAAGCTATTCTTAGGCCAACCAAAATATTTTGGAGGGCAGCTAAGCATGTTTTACAGTAACCTAGAGGTACTACCCAGTTTGGAATATGGTACATATGGACAGAGGGAATGAATTTGTGTGGCTTCACAGATGCAGATTGGGCGGGGAGTCCATCACACCAAAAGAGTACATCAGGTGGAATTTTCACTGTTGAGTCCACAGCAGTTTCCTAGTACAACAGGAAGAAAATATACGTGGCACTCAGCTCAGTACTAGAATCATAATACATGGTTGTATGTAAATCATCATGTGATGCTATCTGGATGAAAAATATACTTGTTGGATTGTTTGTTCAAATGATGGATCCAACTGTTATCTACTGTTATAATCAGAGTTGCATCAAGCTCTTTGAAAAAAAAAAAATTCACAATCGATCCAAGCATATACATATCTGGTATCACCATTTACAGGAGTCTGTGCAGAGGCGAATAATTTTGTTGTAGGAAATTCTGAAAGTGGAACAAGATGCTAACATTTAGTAAAATGCCTTGTCAAGAGGAAAGTTAGAGTTCCACAGGTCCAGGATAGGGGTGGAAGATAATCCCTTTCTTGCTAAGAGGGAGTGTTGAAAAATGCAACAAGAAATTCTCAATTTGATTTTTCCTTGGTTAAATTGAGAAAATTTGAATTTCCACATCAGCAGACAACTTGGATGATGTTAACTTGTGTGACATGGATTTTGTCATGCAATTTACTCAGTAAATTTGAGTTGGAGGAGTTAGAGTTCAGTTAGGCATGTGTGATTTATAATTTGTAGTAATCAAGGTTGGTTATCTAAGGTTGTTTTCATTTAAACTAGTTACAACTATTGGAGGAACTAGTAGAGGGTCAAGTTGTGCAGTGGGACTTCATTTAAACTCAATGATCATCTAGTTAACTTATCGATAAACCCAAAATAGATATTGCATATAGAGAATTCGAGTTCCCCGGGCTTGGTGGATATTCGAGGGCAGTGTAACATCAGTTGTAGACTATTCTTGAGTGTACAAGTGTTGCATGCATTCAGATGATCAACCTAAATGAATTTCGCAATCAATTTGAGGAATTTCCTAAATAATAGGGGCTTAATTCGTCAAGGAACATCGCAAGGAAATATGAGCTTAATCAGAGGCAAAATTTGAATAAGTTTGGGTCAGAGGCATTTAGTGAGCATAGAGATAGGTTATGCACTTGCAGGTTGTGCTCAGTTGAGCAAATAAATTGTAATACATCTCTATTCTTATGATTTAATGCAAGTAGGGATTGGGGTTTTTAGCAGATTTATTTCACTAGGAAAAATTCTTGTTGCATGTGTGTGATTTCTTCTTGCATGTCTAAAATTTTTGTTCTAAATTGTTAATTAATGTTCACAGAGCAGTAGAGTAGGTTTGTGTCTTGTGACTTTGATTAAAAATTCACGAGCAATTGCAAACCTACATCATAATTTATACAAATTTGTAGTATTCACTTGAGAGGAAGATGAAAAGTCACAAGTGAACTTGAATAATCTTTGAGATTCAGAGATACCTCTTGGAAGATGAAACTAAGGGTCACAACATATTTATTAACGAAATGCATGAATACTTATTAATCAATTTGTGCATTCTAGTAGTTGTACCAAAATGTAGGCTTTATTGAGAATTCCACAAGTTTGCAGAGCCACGTGTGTTATGGCCTTCCTTGTCTTAGACAATCTGTAGTGCTCTCCTTGCCTCAACTTAGTCATTATTATTTTATGTTCCCATATCATCTCTAGCTATGACCTAGAAACCCTCCTCCTCATCCTTGACCTAGGAATTTTAAATACATTTACATTATTCTCTCTACATGTAGCCTACATAAACCATCACGAGATCATATCATTCATGTCCTAGTGAGCCTTTGTTATTATTTCTAAACTCATCCACCACACATTCTCTTTTGTGGGCGTAAGTCACATTCCCAAAATTGTTATGCCACCTCCATGTTATTGAGGGAAGATTGTGTTACTATCACTATGTTATTGAGGATTTTTATCACCATAATCTTGTTGTCTATGATTTATATGAATGGACTTTCTTCCACCAGAAATTCAATAATAGAGGACCACACATCAATCCACCTTCACCTCCATAGTTGTATTTCTCTTTATATGCCACCATCCACCTCTAACTCCATGTATATTTTTCTACTATTCCACCTCCATAGTCATGATTAATAATATTTCTTCATGCATGTGAAAAGGATAACCTAATCTAATAACATGTCGGGAATTTGCAATTTCCATAATTTGGAGTCTAGGTAATGATATAAGCAACATCCTCGAAGTTTTCATCCACCGATATCATTAGGAAGCACATTGTTGGGTAAGAAAAAATTTGTAACAATGACAAGAATGAAGTTATAAAGCCACGATTGTGGGCCATCATTGCACTAGGTTTCATAGCAATACTTGTAGTTAAAAACAATTTCGAAAAACACAATTCTTAGAGCCATAATGTTGGTACCATAACCTTATCAGTACAATTTTTCATAACCACAAGCACCGCCCATTGTACCAACAATGCCATTACCACCATAGAATGTAGAATGAGCATTCATCCATCTAGAAATGTGCACAACTACGAGAATTGAAAGGACATTTTCTAATCAAAGGTATGCTAACGACTTTGAGAATTGGAGGGAAAACACTATATAAGGTCTTTAACATCCGAAGTAAATTATTATTATCATCTCTTTCAATTTGAATAGAAGGTTGTTACAATTCAAGTCAGAGAGTTGATTATTTTCTTTCCTATATCTATTTGACGACAAGGCAATGTTATCAAATTTAATCTCGGAAATGATGTTTCTAACATTCATGTCAATTGGGCTTTAAGATTTAGGAATATTAAACTCTTCTTTTGGCTTGTTGACTACATTTCCAAATGATGGATTTTTGGGGTAACGATCTTCTTTTCCCTTTTATATCCATTATTTTGGGATAGCCAAGTTCAAATCTTCCTAATTCATTTAATTGTGGGATTTTGAGTTGCGACAACTAGCTTGGTGTTGAAAAGTCAACAAGAAATGTGTGTCTAATTTAATTTTCCCTTAATTAAATTGGACAATAAATTGTAATATTATCTCATAATCACTTGTAATAGTCAACTAAGTGTGATAGACTCAGTTAGCCCATGAAATTCAAGTTGAGGGTGGTTAGTGAGGCATGTAGAGTGATTCTATTTATTCTAGAGTCCAACTTGCAGTTAGTGTATTATTTTAATGCATGAGAAATCAATTAACTCAATTAAGTGAGTTAAATTCAGTCTAACTATTTGTAATTGATTGTTTCACTAGTGAGAGGTCAAGTGAATTAAATCTGATTTAATTCACATGCAGTGATCTGTCAAGTGACTGATGATTTACTATTAATAGTTGCATGCATGCCAGTTCTGATGAAGACCCAATTGAGACAGAGGTTAAAGGGATCTTATCTATCAGTTGTATTATTAGTAAATTGTGGGCGTGCAATTAGACAACAATAGGATTTCCCATGATGTATTTCATGGTTTTGGAAGGTTGAATTTCCTAATTAATATGGATCAATTTTTCTTAGAATTGCGCAAGCAAGGTAGGCTGAGTAGAGGCAAGAAATTGGCTAAGTGTTGGCCGATTTTTTCTGGATCAGTGTGAGACAGTTGGTAGAGTGCAGTAGACTCTTATGAGAAGAGTGCATTGTATTGTTTCATAATTCCTTGGTTGATTATACAATAAATATAGAGGGGTTTTGAGCAGCAAGCTTTCCCCAGGAAAAATATATGTGTTGTGTGGTTGATTTTCTTTTTTCTCTTACTTGGTGTGATTATGCGATCGTGTTTAATTTCCGCAAATTAATTATGGAAGGATTTGGTATCTTGCTATAGAATATTGCATGATTGGATTGAATCCATTGGTATAAATATTGTTTGGATAATTTATACATGGAATCAAAGCGCCAGAAATCACTATAGTGGAGAAGAAATTGAGTTTGTGTTGAACAGCATTCGAATTTGCAAAACTATTCTTTGGTGTGATAGGTGGATCAATATGGCTTTAAATGGATTAATATTGGAATATGCACTCGAAGGAAGTTATAATTATATTGCATGGAAAGACATAATGGAGGCAGTTCTAGAGGACATTGGGTTGAAAGAATTTCTCGACACTGATATTCCAAGGCCCGCAGTAGCAGATGTCGCTCTTCTTGATGCTTGGAAAAAGAAGGTTGCAAAGGTGAAGAGGATATTATTACAGGGAGTTTGATATCACATTGTCTCATATATCCATGGAAAGGTGACTCCATATGCAATGTGGAAGGCCTTGACAGATCTGTTTCAGAATAGTAGTGACCACAGAAAACTGGCACTGAAGGACAAGCTCAGGAAAATCAAAATGGAGAAAGGCGACACTATTCTGAAATACTTGACCAAGTTCATCCAATGTTGAGATGAGCTTGGAAGTGTCTGGATTACTATACTGAATGATGACTTCGTGAGCCTAGCACTTCTAGGCCTTCCCAAGAGATGGCATAGTTATTAAGACTGTGTCAATGGTAGGGAGAAGCTACCAGATTGGGAGCGACTTTGGTCGAATTTGGTACAAGAATAATTCAGGCAGAATACCAGGTATGGATCCTCATCCAAGACAAATGATGAGGAAAATTGTGCCTTGGATGGTAAGGAAAATAAGGGAAAGGGAAAGAAATCCTATGACAAATCGAAGACCCACAAAGAAGAAAAGAAGCGTGACATGTCCAGAGTGAAATTTTTTCATTGTCATGAGCATGGACATTATGCTACTAATTGTCCACAAAATAAGAAGAACAACAAGAAGGTTTCAGGATCTGCAGATGGTGATGCTTTGGCTTCACAGTTCGAGTTGGACTTCTCACTCATCACATCCATGGTGTCTAGTGCGATGGGATCGGTGTGGTACTTGGATAGTGGTGCATCTTTCCACATGACGGGAGACAAAGAACTCTTTAGTAGCTTAGAGGAGAAGGATCTTCAGATGCACATCGATATGGGTGATGACAGGAGGTATAGCGTTACCGATATTGGTACAGTTACTTTCCAGAGAAATTCAGGTGAACCTTTCTTATTAAAAGATGCCATGCATGTACCAGGATTGAAAAGAATTTAGTTCTAGTTGCTATGTTGGAGGATAGAGGATATGATGTGGTTTTCAATTAAGGGAAAGCATTCCTTCGTCACAAATCCACGGTACAGGTTAAGAAGATTGGGGTTCGTGTGAACAACCTATACAAACTTGACGTAGATGGTTGTGCAACATTGATGAGTAAAGCAGACATAGTGGTGAGTCGGGATGAGGGTGAGTTATGGCACAGAAGATTCAGCCATCTACACCACAGTGCTTTGAAGGTCATGAAGAAGATTTATACGGGTTTCCAAAGGGTACTCTTGCGTAGATAGAAACATTAAAGGGATGTACCGTGGGCAAGTATACAAATTCCACTTTTCATGAGAAGGAGAATAGAGTAGAGGAAATCCTTGAGAGAGTTCACTCAGATGTGTGTGGACCATTATCTATAGATTCTATAGCAAAGCACAATTATAATGTGATTTTTGTTGATGATTTTTCTAGAAAGTGTTAGATCTACTTCATGCAGAAGAAAGATCAGACGTTCTCAAAATTTTGTGAGTTCAAAGCACTGGTTGAGAAATATACATGGAAGAAGGCGAAGGCTCTAAGGAGTGAAAATGGTGGTGAGTACATCTCCAATGAATTCAATAACTTATGTGCCAAAGAAGGAATTCGGAGAGAGTTTATTGTGCCTCAAAACCCACAATAGAATGGGGTTGCAAAAAGAAGTAACATAACAATTGTGGGTGCGGCACGAGCTATGTTACATGATCAGGGCCTACCATTGCATTTGTGGGTAGAGGTATGCAACATAGTGTTGAAAAGTCAACAAGAAATGTGTGTGTAAATTAATTTTCCCTTAATTAAATTGGACAATAAATTGTAATCTTATCTCATATCACTTGTAATAGTTAACTGAGTGTGATAAACTCAGTTAGCTCATGAAATTCGAGTTGAGGGCGGTTGGTGAGGCATGTAGAGTGATTGAATTTTATTTGATTTAATTAATTTTAACTCAATTAATTAAACTAATACATTAACTGCAACTTGGAATCTAGAGAGGTCAAGTAAATTAAATCAAATTTAATTCACATGCAGTGATTTTTCAAGTAACTGATGATTTACTATTAATAGTTGCATGCATGTCAGTTCTGATGAAGACCCAGATGAGACAGTGGTTAAATGGATGTTAACTATCAGTTGTATTATTAGAAAAATACCCACATTCAGTAATACACCCATAGGATTTCCCATGAGAATTACGTAGTTTTGGAAGGTTTAAATTCCTAAATAATAGGGATTTAATTCTACAAGAACTGCACAAGCAAGGTAGGCTAAGAAGAGGTAGGAAATTGGCTAAGTGTTCGTCGATTTTGTCTAGATCAGTGTGAGACATTTGGTAGAGTGCAACAGAATCTTGTGAGAAGAGTGCATTGTATTGTTTCATGATTGCTTGGTAGAATATACAATAGAGGGTAGAGAGGTTTTGAGCAGCAACCTTTCCCTAGGAAAAATATCTGTGTTGCGGATTGATTTGCATCTTTATTTTACTTGGTGTGATTATGTGATTGTGTTTATTTTCGCAATTAATTTGTAGAAGGATTCAATATCTTGCTTTAGCATATCGCATGATCGGATTGAATCCATTGGTATATATATTTTTTGTATAATTTCTACATGGTATCAGAGCGCAGGAAATTACTATAGTGGAGAAGAAATTGAGTTTGTGTTGAACAACATTCAAATTTGCAAAAATATTCTTTGGTATGACAAGTGGATAAAGATGGCTTTCAATGGATTAATATGGAATATGCACTCAAGGGAAGTTATAATTATATTGCATGGAAAGAAAAAATGGAGGCAGTTCTAGAGGACAACGGGTTGAAATAATTTATCGAGACTGATATTCCAAAGCCTGCAGCAACAGACGTCACTCTTCTTGATGCTTAGAAAAATAAGGTTGCAAAGGCGAGGAGGATATTATTAGAGGGAGTTTGAGATCACATTGTCTAAAGTCTCCATGGAAAAGTGACTCCATATGAAATGTGGAAGGCTTTGATAGATCTTTTTTAGAATAGTAGTGACCACAGAAAATTGGCACTGAAAGACAAGCTCAGGAAAATCAAAATGGAGAAAGGCAACACTATTTCGAAATATTTGACCAACTTCATTGAATGTCGAGATGAGCTTGGAAGTGTCAGGATTACTATAGCAGATGATGACTTGGTGAGCCTAGCACTTCTAGGCCTTCCCAAGAGTTGGCATAGTTATCAAGACTCTGCCAATGGGAGGGAGAAGCTACCAGATTGGGAGCCACTTTGGTCGGATTTGGTACAAGAAGAATTCAAGCGGAATACCAGGGATGGATCCTTATCCAAGACAAATGAAGAGGAAAATTGCGCCTTGGATGGTAAGGCAAATAAGGGGAAGGGAAAGAAATCCTATTCCAAATCTGAGACCCGCAAAGAAGGCAAGAAGCGTGACATGTCCAGAGGGAAATGTTTTCACTGTCACAAGCATGGAAATTATGCCACTAATTTTCCACAGAAGAATAACAACAACAACAAGGCTTCAGGATCTGCAGTGGGTGAATATTTGGCTTCACAGTTCTATTTGGACTTCTCACTCATCACATGCATGGTGTCTAGTGCGATGGGATCAGTGTGGTACGTGTATAGTGGTGCATCTTTCCACATGATAGGAGACAAAGAACTATTTAGTAGCTTGGAGGAGAAGGACCTTCATATGCACATCGAGACGGGTGACGACAGGAGGTATAGCACTACCGGGATTGGTACAGTTACTTTCCAGAGACAGTCGAGTAAAATTTTCTTATTAAAATATGGCATGCATGTACCAGGCTTGAAAAAGAATTTAGTTTCAGTTGCTATGTTGGAGGATAGAGGATATGATGTGGTTTTCAGTGAAGGGAAAGCATTCCTTATTCACAGAGCCACATGACAAGTTAAGGATATTGGGGTTCATGTGAAGAACCTCTACAAACTTGATGTAGATGTTTGCATAGAATTGATGGGTAAAGAAGACAGAGTGGTGAGCCGAGGTGAGGGTGAGTTATGTCACGGGAGATTGGGCCATATACACCACAGTGCTTTGAAGGTCATGCATCAGATTACTATGGGGCTTCTAAAGGGTACTCTTGTGCAAATAGACACATGCAAGGGATGTACCATGAGGAAGTATACAAAGGCCACTTTTCACGACAAGGAGAAACGAGCAGTGGAAATCCTTGAGACAGTTCACTCAGATGTGTGTGGAATATTCTCTACAGCTTCTATAGCAAAGAACAGGTATTATGTGATTTTTGCTGATAATTTTTCTAGAAAGTGTTGGATCTACTTCATGCAGAAGAAAGATTATACATTCTCAAAAAAAATTGTGAGTTCAAAGCACTGGTTGAGAAAGATACAAGGAAGAATGTGAAGGCTCTGAGGAGTGACAATGGTGATAAGTACATATCCAATGAATTCAAGACCTTATGTGCCAAAGAAGGAATTCGGAGAGATTTTATTGCACCTCGTAACCCAAATAGAATTGGGTTGCAGAAAGAAAGAACAGAAAAATTGTGGGTGCGGCACGAACAATATCACATGATCAGGGCCTACCGTTTCTTCTTTAGGTAGAGGTATTTGTGCAGAACTGTAGTCCTCATCGGATACTTGGCATGAGTACACCAGAGGAGGATTTTTCTGGTAATAAATATGATGTTTCATATTTTAAAAATTTTGGCTCATATGTCTATTGCCATGTGACCAAAGATTCCAGAAAGAATTTAGAACCAACAACAGAGATTCGGATATTTGTGAGGTACACTGATACTCCCCACAACTATCGAGTGTATTTTCCGAACAACAAGATGACAGTTGTCAGATGGGATGTAAAATTTGATGAGGAGAAAGCCATGTGATTGTCCCTTGAGAGGGAGCTTGATTTGCATGTAGATGAGGAACTCTTGGTTCCAAAGGATGAACCTCAAGATGTGGAGCAGCCACATGAGGAGGATCATGGAGTGGCAGAAACCAGTCATGTAGAGCCATCCACCAGACATGGTAGAAGGCGCACCACAAATTCTGATAGATTGAGACTTGATGCGGTAGAATATGTAGGAGCACCTACATCATATTGCAGACAAAGACAGTCACCAAATGGGTATATTGGATACATGGCTATTATGAGTAAGTGTATTGTGAAAGAACCATACTCTTTTGAGGAAGAAGTGCACAAACCAACTTGAGTCGACGCCATGGTTGAGGAGTATGACTCCATCATCAGGAACAGTGCATGGGAAGTTGTCCCTGGACCAGTTGGGAAATCAGTGGTTGGATCTATATGGATCTATAAGGTGAAGTAGGTAGCATATGGGAGTGTGGAGAAGTACAAGGCTAGATTTGTAGCCCTGGGATTATCGCAAGTTGAGGGGATTTAATAGGAGGATACCTTTGCTCTGGTTGGGAGGTACTCATCGATTAGATCTATCCTTGCACTCTCAGTGCAGATGGGTGGCAGATACATCATATGAATGTGAAGACTGCATTTCTCAATGGAGTTATTGAGGAGGAAGTGTACATTGAGCAACCAGAAGGTTTTGAGACCTTTGACAGTGAGTCGCATGTGTGCAGACTCAAGAGATAAATGTATGGGCTGAAGCAAGCACCTCATGCTTGGTACACCAAGATTGACAACTTGTTTCACTGGGTTGGGCTTCACGAAGAGTGAAGCGAATGTGAACCTGTACTAGATTGTGGTTGATGGTAAGCATTTGATTATCGTACTTTATGTTGATGATGTTATTCTGACAGGTGATGAGAAGCTCATAACTTCTTGCAAAGAGGATCTTGTAAGAGATTTTGAGATGAAGAACATGGGACTCCTTCACTCTTTCCTTGGTTTGAAGATATGGCAGCGTGATGGGGAGCTATTTGTTTCTCAAGGAAAGTATGCCAAAGAGATTCTGAGGAAGTTCCACATGAAGAGTTGTAAACCCATGGAGATTCTGCTTGCAGGAAACTAGAGGAAGGAGGATGCTACTTCAAGTGAGGTAGTGGACGCTACTATTTACAGGCAGCTTGTGGGTTCATTCATGTAGTTGGTGAACAAACGACTAGAAATACGCTACGTAGTTAACCATCTTAGTCAAGCTATGGTTAAGCCAACCAAGCTCTTTTGGAAGGCAAGGAAGCATGTCTTGAGATATCTCAAGGGCACTACAGAGTATGGATTATGATATAGAAGGACAGAGGGAGTGAAGCTTCAAGGCTTCACCGATGCAGATTGGGCAGGTAGTCCATCAGACAAGAAGAGAACATCAGGAGGGATCTTGAGCATAGGATTGACAACAGTTTCTTGGTACAGCAGGAAGCAGAGATCAGTTTCACTCATTTTAGCTGAGGCTAAGTACATTGTAGCTAGTCAAGCAGCATGTGAGGCCATTTGGATGAGGAAGATACTTGTTGGTTTGTTTGGTCATTATATGGAACCGACGGTGATACATTGTGATAAATGGTGCAAATGTTCATCATCAAAATTTGAAAACTCTTTCAATTAATCTAAATAAAAAACCAACAAAAAATATTTTTAATTGGCAGATGCTATGTCCATGGCCCGCTGAAATGTGGCCCCTGCATTTTTCAAACCAAATGGCATCTTTGCATATTTGAATCTGCCCCAAGGTGTAGTAAATTTTGTCTTGTCCTGATCATCCTCATGCACCAAAATTTGGTTGTAGCCCAAATAGCCATCCAATAATGACATCCAGGAAGAACCAACAACTCTTTGAAGGATGTGATCCATTCTGGGAAGTGGATAGTTTTC
Source organism: Pinus albicaulis (assembly GCA_034641835.2). Taxonomy (NCBI): domain Eukaryota; kingdom Viridiplantae; phylum Streptophyta; class Pinopsida; order Pinales; family Pinaceae; genus Pinus; species Pinus albicaulis. The sequence goes on along the minus strand of CM076580.1, from coordinate 1,060,653,521 downwards.
CTTGAGGGAAACTTTGTTCAAGTTCCTGAAATCTATGCAGAGCTGGATTTCTCCAATCTTCTTTCTTACTGGGACCAAATTTGAAATCCAATCAGAGAATCTGAGAGGGAAAATAATATCAGACTTGAAAAGTATGTTTACCTCTTTTTCAATTGATGGCAGCAATCTGGGATTTATCCTTCTCAACTTTTGCCGAAAGGGATTTTGATCGGACTTGATCGGAATAGTGTGCTTAATGATATTCTTGTCATACACCTTTAAATATGCATATTCCCATGCAAAACATCAAAAAAATAAAAAATTAATTTAACGTATTCAGCCTTTACCTCGGGTGATAAGGACATGGATAGTTTAACCATACTTGGTTTGTCTGTTATCCCATTTACATCTTCAACACCCTTTTCCGTAGGCACCAATGTAGGCTTCCTTGCTACGTCATCTTGGTCAAATAATTATTCCAAAGGTATGAGACCTTTTGGAATATTGTTGTCTTTCAGTTATAGTATATCCATTTGAGTTTCTTCTATATCATGGTCATATTTATCACAAATTTCATCTATGGAACAATTCTCAAATTATTCCTCACCTTGGAGAAAGTTATTTACCTTCTTATCATCCCATAATACTTGCCAATACCACAAGTTATCGGGAATAGTGGGTCAATGTTTCACATGAATCTCAAACTTCCTATTTGAAAAGATGGGGATCTTAAAATTGCTTGCAGCTTTAGCCAATGAATCTGCCATGAGTTTTTGATTCCTTGGCACCACTGTAAGTATTATGAACTATCTCTTCTTTCTTTTCCGAACTTTATTCCACTTTATCTAATGGTTGTTCTGAATTTTTCTCTGCTTCATCTTATGGATGTCCCGGTGAGCTTAGAAGATTCTATTTTTCCTTTTCTCTAACTTCTTTGATGCAATTATGAATCTCTATAACATATTCTACATCTACAAGTTGGTTATCTACATTATTTAAGCCATTATCATTAAGCAAAATGAATGACTCTAAATATGTATGTACAACATCTATCAGATGATTGTTAGGCTTTTCTTTTCTTGTGATCATATATTTTATCTTTGCTTCACGGTACAATTTTCTCAATTGTTCGAAAACAGGGATAGTTGCATAAGAAAAGTCTAATTGCAATGTGCCTCTCAATTCCCCTCCCCCCCCTGTTATAGCATCATTTCTCACCTTCATATGATTCATGATTGCTTTTATGGCTTTGGGCACCCATTCCTACAGACTTGAACAAATTCACTAAAAAACAGTGTAAAAATCACCATACGCGGTTATGCCCAGACTTTTTCGCGTGTATATGCGAGTCCACATGTACTTTTCTGCGTATGCCATTAAAAATCATTAAAAAATATATTAAAATTCCCTATTTTCGGGCTGGGTTGATGGTTACTTTGGTAGTTCAACCACCCCAGCACGTGGCCAACTGTTTCCAACTGATGAAACTACTTTGAGGGAGTATAAAAGCCCCTCATGTGTATGGCCTAAGGGAGAGAGAAATTTTATAGACATTATACTCTGTTGGAATCCCAGTTCAAGTCTGAATCCCCGTGCCTCCTGCACTTTCCCAGATTTATAACAGGAAACCCTTGTTTCCTGGAGATGTTCATCCATTTATATTCCGTCTCGAGTGCACAAGTCTAGAAAGGATCTTAGCGAGGCAAGGGCGGGAGGAATCCGGACGACGGTCTGCTCGAAGATCGTGGAAGGATTCAGGTGATCTCTCCACTTTTACTACTGGACATGCTGTTCGTGATAATCAAGAACCATCTTGTTCCTGAACCTACGTGTTGATATCTATTTATATGTGTGAAAATATTATTATTTAAGCATTTATTATGGTTTATATAATGTTTCACATGGATTACACTAACGTTTAGAAGATGTATATGCTGTACAACTAGGTTTCCGTGCACGTTCTTTCTTGTTTTCCAGGTTGAAGGAGGAAGAAGGGTTGCTGGGGGTTTGGACCCCGCGGGATCTACATCGAACGTAGGACTTCGGGTGAGTTCTGCTATCGTTGTTAACTATTTTTTGCATTCAAGTATGGTTGTGTGTGAGTCCTTCTGAATAGCATGCCCTGATCTGTAGAGGTTTCGACCCAAAAAACCTCTAGGGTGATTTTCCCCGAAACAGAGCTGGCGACTCCACTGGGGATTACATTCTTGTGATTCCCCTGTTGGGTGGTTTCAGCTGTTTGATAGGTTTCCAACAGTTTTAACTTTTATTTCCAGTCCAGTTAACCTTTTCTCAGTCAGACTGAAGTCCTGGTTTCTTATCCAGGCTTGATCTTTTTTAATTTTCATTATTTACCTTTAAATACGTGGGTTAGTCTATACACAGACGCGTATACATGTAGTTTTTGTTAAAGGGAGTCGCGTATACGCGGGTTTCCTTTAGCACAGTCGCGTATGCACGCTTGTTTCTAAACTGTCCAGTCGCGTATACCTAGGTCAATTTTGAAATTTTAGGTTTTTTGGCTTTTTGGCCTTGTCTGCCTGTGGAGGCCTATTCCTAGAGTGTCTTTGTATCCTATGGATTGTGTAGAAAGTGGTCTTCGGTCTTTTCTCTCTCTGGTTTGGTTGAAAACTAGCTTTTTTGGCAAATCTTGTTTCTTGTGCTGGCATTTCTGGTTTGAGTACCAAGATCTCTTTCTGGGGATTCTTGGCTGTTCTGCTTCATCAGAACAGAGAGCTTTGGCTCATTTACTCTTTCCTACCTTTGTGTCTTGCTTTGCATTTCGATTTTTGCCCATTTCTTGTTTGGTTTTCTTGAGTTCAGTTGACTAGTTCTTGTTGCAATTTTTGAAGAGTCTTTCTAGGTTCTTTGAAGTTTTTTGTTTGCTGCAAGGTTCTACTATTCTTCTAGGCTGAGGTTTGAGTTTCTTCCCTTCTTTTGCTCATATAGATCTTGCTACTAGCTAGCCCTATAAGGTTTAGAGCATTTTTGAAGTTTTTGCTTGAAATTCAGAGTTGTTTGGCTTGGGATTTGATAGTTTTTCTTGGTCTTTTCGAACTCTTTCTTTTTATAAAACTCAAAAGCTCAAAAAAAATTTTGTTTTGTCATTTGCTTTTGTTTTGCATTTTTGTTTTCGTTTTGTTATATCTGTTGAAGCTTTGTTGAGGTTTCTTGCTTTTGGTTTTCAACTTGATTTTGGAAAGAAATTGTCATTGGTTTCTTCCTCTTGTTTCAAGCGTTTTTGGTGTCTTTATATTAAGAGTTTCTGATTTAGGGAACTAGCTTTCTGGACAACCAAAAAGAGATAAAACTGAAGGATCTTTGGGAAATTTCTCTCTGCTTTAGTAGATTTTGCATCTTAGAATTTGCATGCTCTTAGTGATTTGCATCAGGTGCACTTAAGCATTTATTCATTTTCATAGTTTTTGTGAGTGTGGAGTTTGTTATTTGAAAAGAAAAATAAATTTTTTTAGTCTCATAGAACCTGTATAGAAGTTTCTTTTCATCGAAAGACAATAACTGCATTTGCATGTAGTTTGGTTTTTATTAATTTATTTTCTGCGTCAAAACACCACAAGTTTCATTTCCGTATCCCTTTGACTTAACATAACGGCCAATTAAAATAAGCGATATAATTTAAAAGCAACTAGCAAGTTTTTTAAGTGTCATACACCAACTAGCTAGGTTGTAGGGCCTTGGATTAGGTGAGTGGAGAGTTAACTCTCCAAGGCCGCTCAAAAAAACATAGAAGTTGATTAATTGAGCGAAATCCAACTCCGTTAGGTGGATCGGGAAAGCTCTCCTCCAGAGAGTCAAGCGCGAGGGGAAGTGAAGGCTGAGAAGAGAGATACCCCCTCTCTGATTTGCTGAATCTGACCTCAAGACCATTCCGCCCGGCTTCTGACACGGATTGGTGCCCATAGTTGCCACTCCTAGGTTCCACATAGGTGACTGCGGGGGGGAATACCCGTGGTACCTAAGGCAGACGTCGCATCACTTTCAGCAGTACTTTTGGGGGGTGCCCTTGTGAAGCTTGGGTACTTGTGTCGGCAAAGGCTGTCATTAGGAGGTCAGCGTAACTGTTTCTGATACCTTCGCTAGCAGGCCTGGGCCGTAATTATCCCAGACTGTTTTCGGGAGGTCCTATATTTCGCTTTCTTGTATTTTGGTGTCCGGTCCTAATCACTCGGAGCGGAAATACCTGAAGGTTGTTTGCTTGTTTGTATCTCAGGGATTTCTTTTTATAGTGAGTGCTCTTTGCTCCTAGCTTGCTTAGCTTTATATTTTTTGAGTCTAATTAAAATTTGTTAAAGTGGCTGATCAAGCGCCTCGTCGATCGAGGAGAATCCGGGGGTTATCTCCCGAGAGTCCAGAGCCTTCTTCAAGAAGGCGTAGGAGTGATTTAGCAGGTGGGTACCACCCTGTACATCTGACGTAGTGGAGAGAGATCCTCCACAAGGGTCTGAAGGTTTCGTAGCTGATTCTAGTGTTGGTTCCGAGAGGAGCGTTCCGCTCACCTCGCGAGTTTTATTTCCGTAGGAAGAAGAAGTTCAAATAGAGGAAGTACCTGAGCCATCAGTATCACTTCCATCTCCTCTTCCTCCTGATTATCCGTTCGTTGTTGAATACATCGGACCCGAGTCAGAGAGATCGGAAGATCCTCCGTATTATTCATACCTTTCGATGGCCACGACTGGGAACATGGCTTTTGCTGTGAGTGCTACAGGCATTCAGACTCCTGCTTCTGTTGAAGGAGGGGGCACTATTGCTATATCTTCGATTGCTTCTAGCACTGCTGTGTTTGGCTCTAGTTTCACCCAAGAAAATGCTTCTCAATCTGGTCCCTTCTGTTTTGGAATGCCCACTAGTGGGATTCCTTCTTTTTCCTTTTCCGCTGCTGCAGCTGGATCTACGCCCATGTCTTCCATGGCCAGTGGATCAACTTCTTTTCAGGGGTTCCCCTTTGGAACTGGGCATATTCCTAGTTCCAATCCTTCTTTAGGGTCCTTTCCATTTACTTCTCAGACCCAGAGTTTTAACCCTTGGTCTGGAGGTCAGAATTCGACCACTTTTACAGGTTGGAACCCTGTATTCACTACAGCGGGGGCAGGGAATCAGTTTTACGCTGGTCACCAAAGGAATACTTCTTTCCCTTCGTTGAGTGCTTATCAGACCTTTTCTCCTCTTTCTAATGCCTGGAACCCCTATCAGGGGCTTTCCTCTTCATTTCATACTTCAGCGGGGGGAACTGGTCTGGGCTTTGGTAACTCTGCGTTGGGAGGAGGTTCTTCTCCTTTTTCTACGAGTCCTTTTTGGCAACCTAGTGCCTCATCAAATCCAGGGTATTCTTTTCAGAATGTTGGGAATCCATCCCATCAAGGATGGAATCCTCAGGCTCCGCCTCGCTTACCTTTTCTAGCAACGTTAAACTTGCCAGATTTGTCGAAGTTGACTAATGACCCGATTCGTTATAGTCCGGGGTGGCCTCCGGTCCCGACCAAACTTCCTTCAGACATTCCAAAGTTTGAAGGTAAGAATGGAGAGGATTCGGCGGACCACATCACCACTTTCCACTTATGGTGTTCTTCGAACTCCCTGATCGATGATTCGATTAGGTTGAGATTATTTCAACGCACCCTAACTGGAAACGCCGCCAAATGGTATATTGAGCTAACTGGGGGCAGTTTTTCTACATTTGGAGAACTGGCTGTTACATTTCTGAACCATTTTCAGTTGCCTGTCCGATATGATGCTGGGACTGAACTCCTAGCTAATTTTAAACAGGACGATGCAACCCACATTTCTGATCACATTCAGGAATGGAGGAGAAGGAAGAGGCTGATTAAAGCTCATATTCCAGGTGAATTCCTTTTGGAATGGTTTCTCAAATCCCTGCAGTCAGATATTTCGAAATATGTATCCCTTTCCAGGGTATTTTCTAAGGAGCAGGTCATTTTTAGGGCCCAGCAGCTAGAGTTGATATATTCTCAGTATGGGGTCCTTCACAAGTATCTGCCCAATGCTCCTCGCTCCAAATTAGATTTATCTAAAACTAAGCCCGGTCCTCATGGTGACGGACTGATTGGATCGATCAATAGTGGTGCAGCCAGCCTGCTTACTCAACTGCAGCAGTTGTCTTTGCAATCTGCTCCTTCTGGTCAGGCTGTGCCTGCTGAGTCATCACCTTCCCAATCTTTGTCCATAAATGTTGTCCAAGCTTCTGATCCCAAAGGAAATCAACAATCCGAAGGGAAGAAGAAGGGACGAAATAATAAGAAAAAGGGCAAGAATGGGAAGGGTAATGCGAATAAAACCAACGAGCATGTTGGTGAGGGTCCAAAGGAGAAAAGGAAAGTGAAGTTTCCATGCAAGCTGTGTGCTGGAGACCATCTTACACACCTTTGCCCTAAAATTCAGGATGCGCAGCGCTTGTTAGCTCAGCAGGGTTCTTCTAGTTCCCAAGTTGTGTTAACAAACCCTTTTCCCCAAGGGCAAAAACTAGTTGTTGGCGCGAACCAAAATCCTGGGGCTTCCTCTGGGGGCACCCAGGAAGGAGAAATTCCATCGAACATATTCATGATGAGTGCTCACGTGGATGTCGCTACGAGATCCCGTGATTATGGCGGAGAAGAGTCTTCGAAAGCTAAGGATGCTCCTGATGCTACTGAGCCGCTTCACATTACAAGGCCTACTGTTGATCCTATGCCTCGGATGCCCAAAACATCCACTAAGCCTTCGACGATTAATCCAAATGCTAGGGCTGCCCAGAACTACTCTATTGTGGAAGATCTGGCGCAGAGTCCTTGTGCTATGTCAGCTTTAGAGGTGCTCCAGTCTTGTCCGGCTCAGCGCAGTGCTTTGCTCACTGCCATTAGGGCTATTGATCCAAAAAATTCTCTTCTGATTATATTTGATATGACTAATTTTAAGAAGAGACTCCCCCATCATATGGCTTTTCATATTAAATCATCGTACCGGAAGTGCAATATCTTTCGAACGGTTGTTGATGAGGGTGCTTCCACATGTGTGATGTCTCTCACATGTTGGAAGATGATTGGATCTCCCAAAGTTGTTCCATCTACCACTCTTCTGACTGCGTTCGATGGTCATTCTCACAGACCCCATGGTATTGTCCCATCTTTGCCTATCTGTGTTGGGGGAAAAACGGTGAATATAGAGGTTGAGGTAGTGGATGCAAGCTTGGACTACAACCTTCTATTGGGGAGAAACTGGATTTATGAGATGGATGCCATTACATCCTCATTATTTCGAATTATTTGTTTCCCTCACGAAGGGAGGATTGTTACAGTGGACCAACTGGACTGTCCTCCTGTAGACCCGAATGCGTCCACTGACTCATCTGTTCCTAAGTTGGATAATACTAAGGCGCCTGTTGAGAATTTAGGAGTTGGAATGTATTCTTCCTTGATGGGTACTTTCGATATTCCTCCTCCTACGGTTCATATTAATGCTATTTCATCCTCCAAGGCTCCTCTTCGAAGAGAGTTCTTTAGAACTCATTATTTTTCGGACCCTTGGACCTTACCTTCCCCTACTGCCACATTAGCGGAAGGTCAAGTGGGTGGAATGGCATTTCCGATTTCTGCAGTTGAGATTGCATATCAGTCTATTGTTGACACTGCAGAATCCATCCCAGCTCCTCTTTCACCGGAAGAGTTGGATGGAGATGTGGCTCCGGCTTGGACACTTAGTTCTTCTTCGGCCTAGGATTGCCTTGATACCACTCTTCCATCTGAAGAGGCCATCCTGGAAGCCATGACTGGTATAGATAGACCGTGGGATGACTTGCATCATCGGTCTTACTTTTTACCTGACTTGAGTGAAGTTGAAACGAGTTTTCCAAGTCCTCCGTCTCCTGGTCCTGTTCACCCAGTCTTGAACCCTTTAGCACCAACACAGGTTTATGCCGAAGGGAACATGGCTGTGATTTCTCCTACTATCCCGGTGAACATTTCCAGGGATCCCAATATTATTGAGAATGTCTTCATCGGAGCTGAATGTTCCCGTGAAGAGATTCAAATTTACACCGAGCTCTTTAAAGAGTATAGGGATGTATTCGCTTGGTCTTATGAGGAAATGCCTGGTATAGATCCATCTATTGTCCAGCATGAGATCAAGACTTACGAAAACGCTAAGCCGGTGAGGCAAAAACTTCATCCGGTCAATCCTAGGAAGGCAGCAGCTATCAAAGCCGAGGTGGAGAAGCTGCTCAAGGCGGGATTCATTTTCCCTGTTCCTTTGACTGAATGGGTTTCAAACCCTGTTCCCGTAGATAAAAAACAAGGAACAATTCGAGTTTGCATTGATTTCAGAGACCTTAATAAAGCATTTCCTAAAGATAATTACCCCACACCATTTATCGATCAGATCATTGACGAGTGTGCCGGTAATGAGATTTTCTCCTTCATGGACGGTTTCTCTGGATATAATCAGATTACTATCAGTCCTGAAGATCAGCATAAGACTGCCTTTATTTGTCCCTGGGGTACTTTTGCATACAAGAAGATGCCTTTTGGTCTTAAAAATGCTGGGGCTACCTTTCAGCGGGCCATGTCATATGCCTTCCACGACATCAAAAATATTATCGAGGCGTATTTGGATGATTTAGCTGCTCATTCTCGAAAGAGGATGGATCATCCTGCTCACCTCCGTCAAATATTTGAACGATGTCATTTCTATAAGATTAGGTTGAATCCGAACAAGTGCGTTTTTGTGGTTACATCTGGTCGGTTATTGGGATTCATTGTGTCTAGAGAAGGGATTAGGATAGATCCCTTCAAGGTTGAGGCAATACTTCAGTTGCCTCCCCCGTCCTCTGTTCGTCAACTTCAAAGTCTACAAGGAAAGTCTAATTTTCTTCGGAGATTTATCGTAAATTATGTTGAAGTTACCAAGGGATTTATGAGATTGTTGAAGAAGGGAGTTCCATTTTTTTGGGATGACTTCGCTCAACGCTCATTCGATGCTTTGAAAAAATCATTGACCTCTGCTCCTTTATTGAGTCCACCTGATTATAGCAGGGATTTCCTTTTGTATCTGGCAGCAGCAGAATCTACTATTGGTATGGTTTTGGTTCAGGAGGATAATGCTCTTTCAGAGCACGTTATTTACTATCTTAGTCGAGGCTTGGTAGGACCTGAACTCTGGTACGCTCCAATAGAAAAGTTAGCTTTGGCAGCTGTTCATGCTATGCAGCGACTCCGACATTATATTATTCTTCGAAAAACTTATGTTTTGGCAGCAGCCAATCCATTTCAGTTTGTCCTCAGTAGGCGAGTGATTGGGGGCAAATACAATAGATGGATTGTGATTTTGCAGGAATTTGATCTTGAGTTTATGTCTGCCAAGTCCAAGAAATCATTAGTTTTCACGGAATTGATCTCCGAGTTTCCCTGTGGGGAAGAAATGATTTATGATGAATCCTTCCCAGATGAACATTTGTTTCTTATCTCTCCACAGGATCCTTGGTATGGAGATATAATTGTGTATCTCCAGACTGCGAAGTTTCCCTCTACTTTTTCGAAAGATGAGCGTCGTAAGTTGCGTCACTTGGCTAAGAATTACTTGATTATTGGTGATGCTTTATACCGTCGAGGGGTTGATTCAATCCTGAGACGTTGCTTAACTCTCGAAGAAGCTGAGGCTGTGCTGAATGATTTCCATAGTGGAGCTTGTGGTGGTCATTTATCTGGGCTTGCTACAGCCCAAAAGATCTTGCGTGCTGGGTACTTTTGGCCTTCGATTTTCAAAGATTTTATGGAATCGGTCAAAAAGTGTCATCCGTGTCAAGTTTATACTCGAAAAATGCGTGCTCATCCAGCTCCGCTTTTTCCAGTCATTACTGTCGGTCCCTTTACAAAGTGGGGTATTGATTATACTACTTGTAACCCGCCTTCGGCTAAAGGTCACAAGTACATTATTGTAGCAGTAGACTACTTTACGAAGTGGGTCGAGACTATGCCTACTTTTGGGAATGATGGTGAGACTGCAGCTCTTTTTCTTTTCAACCAGGTTATTGCTCGTTTTGGTATTATCCTCAAGCCAATGGGAAAGTGGAAGCCGTGAATAAATCCTTGAAGACAATTCTTCAAAGGACAATTGATAAAGCTAGATCCAACTGGAATATTATGCTATATCCTGCACTTTGGGCATACAGGATGTCAGTGAAAACTGCAACTGGCTTTACTCCGTTTCAGCTAGTGCACGGGGTGGAATCCGTATTTCCTATTGAATGCGAGATTCCTTCTCTTAAATTAGCTGTTGAACTTCTTCCTGACACTTCTAGTCTGGCAGAACGGCTTCTTCATCTGGAACATCTTGATGAGCAGCTTTGGGATGCTGCCACGATGAATGAAGCACATAAAAACCGAGTTAAAGTTCAGTACGATAAGGCATTCAAACCCAGGGTTTTTTCGGAAGGTGACCTTGTTTTTGTCTATGCCCAAGAAAAAGATGCCCTGGGGGCAGGAAAGTTTAAGTCTATGTGGTATGGCCCCTATATCGTTAAAAAATTCCTTAAGAAAGGAGCATATACCTTGGTTTATTTCGAAGGAATCTAGTTGCCTATGCCTGCAAATGGGTTTCTATTTTGTAAATTATTATGCTTAGGCTTCACCGGGTACAAGCTTTTGTATATAGAAGTTTTGCTTTGTACATATCCTGCTGTTTTTATCTTTGAGGGTTATGATGTTTTTGGATCTACTTTGGCAAAGTTGTGGTCCGATGTCATGAGTCACTTTTGTTTCGCCGATGGTGTTAGTAGTATTAATTTGAACTTAGCTTCCGCGGCTTGGGTGCTTCATTATCCTTCCGGTCAGATGTTAGTATCAAGAGGGGTCTGCATTGGTCCTGCTTCCAATAATATAGCATAATACACTGCAGTTGTTTATCTACTCTCGGAGGCAATATCTTTGGGTGTTGATTCGTTGGTAGTTTTCTTGGACTCTCAGCTGGTGGTGTCGCAGTTGAACAATACTTATCGGGTTCGAGATCCATTTTTACTCCGGTTGTTCTTGAGGGTACTTTTGTTACAAAGATCATTTCAATTTTTAACTTTCATTCATATTCCTCGAGCTGACAATTGGATGGCAGACTCATTAGCTAATCAAGCAATTGATTGGCATATTAATCATTCCATACAATAAAATTTAATCATCAAAAACATCATACATTTTGATACATTTGTTACATCACATCAAACATCACTGTATATATATCATCAGAGTGTTCAAAACTATACAAAAATTTGGATCCATAAGTCATACAAAAATTTGGGCTTATGCCCGATCATGTTCAGTCTCAAAAATATACAGTCATCTGATACATCATATCTATCTACTCCTGAGGTCCCTGCCCAGAAGATGTGTTCCTATAGAACACGATCGCAGTGGCTACAAGGCGAAATAACCGTACCCAGTAACGGGGTACTCCTACCACCTGTCTCTGGATGGCTTCAGGCAGATCTTCCACTGCAGCCATAGGTACTTGGTGGGTTAATCCCTCCAAGTTCCTCTGTACATCTTGGAGGGTTCTGTCTGGATCTACTATATCCGCTTCTCCCCTGCGACGCTTATGTCTTGGGCATCCCTCAGGTCGAACTGGTCCAATATCTGTTTCATGATCATTTTTACATTGTAAGTCATTTGAATCCAATCAAAAACATGTTTGTTTTTTAAATTTTTTTCATACATATTGAAAAAATCCAAAAAAATTATATAAGTCAAAAATTGTAAACTTGCCGACTGTTCCCCATGCTGCGCCTGGTGGAAGGACAAGATCTGGATCGCCACGAAAGTCCATCCCAACATAGGGATAGTCGTCCACAGCGATGATTTTTTCTCTCCACCATTGTAAGAACTCATCATCCCAAGTGGTCTGGGGAACTTCACTTCCCCCCAATCTCTTCATCATGTCTGCCCAGCGGGAAATTCTTGGGTCTCTTGGGCTACTGATGGTAGAGATCACTTTGGGTCTTAGTACTGGAATCTTCTCAAAGAAGAATGTCATCAAAATCGTACCGTATCCAAAATGTTTTGTTTTTACTTGGCGGATAGAGGTCAATTGTTGCTTCATGTTCATCAGTAGGGCTGTACACCAATCATATACATGAGTTAAGCATTCCACTGCTATGCTCATTTGCGTCCTGGACGCCTAGTGTAGGGAGGCAGATCCTGCCACCCTGCCAGTGGTGAAAAGGAGGATTTTCATGTGCAAATCCCTTAAATCTTTGATTGCAATTTGAGTTCCAACTTTCTTGGAACCCTGTACGCAGTACACGTGGACGTAATCTTCCACGGTGAGCCCTCCCAAAGGCTTACCGTGCAAGTCTACTAGCTCCCCCCTCCGGGAGAGTCCAGTAATAAAATATATATCTTCCACTTTGATGCGTATAGGCATCTGATCTATAATGAAACAGTCTTCTTCCGGTTCCCAATAGTTTACGAGCATTTCGAGCAACCGGACATTACTCTTCATATTTGGCATTTTAAAAAACTTGAGTAATCCACAATTCCGAAGAATATTCAGTGATGCTTGGTTCTACATGACTTCTTGATCAATAGCACTGTGTTCGCGCTCTCTCCATGAGATGGTCATCCTGTCAAATTTCAATAGTCCATTCATTAGCTACGCATTTTTCATATTGGACTGCGCATACGCGACTTTGTTTGTGCACAGTCACGTGTATACGCGACTTTGTCATTACCAACCCGCGTATGCGCAAACCCGTATTTTTAGCAAGAGATTCTATGGTGAAAAATTCCTAAATTTTAATTTATGAACGGACAAAATGAATAGCAAGGATGATTGATGAGCTTACCTGACAAATTCGGTGGATTTTGACGGTCGGTTGCTCCTGATTTGACGAAAGAAGCTTTTTTCTCCAGAGCACTTTTTTCCAAATCAGCAATGTAATAATGAACCAAATATGAGGTAATTTGTCTATTTATGCCCAAAAAGTTGAAAATTTTCGCAAAAATTTGTTATGCTTATTTTTTCAATCTGTCTTAAGCTGCATAACCCAGATGCTTGGAAGTGCCCAGTTTGGTATGTTTTCAGGTACATTTTGACGATTTTTGAGATTTTTTCCGGATTTTGATCCATGACTGCTGACCCGTCATGGCAGGTATATGATCTTCACTGGCATATAGGTTAGGGAATCCACTTTCCGTTGCATTTTTCATACTAGCCTCCATTCTGATCACTTGCCATAGGGTCGATCCCATCAGGTCATGAGTATTACACCCATTTCCCTCGCCGATTATTTAATCATGACTTGGTGGTAGAGCCTTCCTTTACATGGGCTTCCTAGTTAGTTCCTCGCTATCACTTGTTGCCCATGCTGCGTTTTATGTAGGCTCGAGAGTCCTCTTTAGTCTCGCCATGACTTATGTGTTGAAGCTTCATTCTTCTTCTTCCTCACTATCATTTTTCTGGCTATTACCCTAGAGGCTCCCTGGTGTTGTTGAGTTGTATTACTGCATTGCATATTGGCTACTTGTTTATCCTGGCCTTTAGCCGGCTTCATTTTGGACTCAATGTTTAAGCCAACTTTTGACCTTGACTATCTGTACAAGTTAACCATTGCATGCACTTAGCTATCACGACTTGACACCCTTTTACCCATGGATGGAACATTCCTCTGAGTATCGCTTACCAGTTTCCGCCACCTTGCATTGAGCATAGGATTGTTCCTATCCCAGGAACTAGTGCATTTGTTTCTTGATACTCGTTCTATCCATTGTACTATAGCATTCTTTTATTCTTTTTCAGGCTTATTATATGAAAAAGACAAAAAAATCAAATATAACAAAAAGAGCGGGAACGGGATGTAACTTCATAATTTGATGGCAGTACAGTGTCAGTTTGTCGCCCTTGAAAAAAGCATATACACTTATATATCTTTCCTCCATTTGGGATGGTTTTAGTTTTGACCTAGGTTCAACCTTTACCTTGTTTCACTTGTCAGTCCTCCCCCGGTTGGTTATCTCTTCCAATCATATGGAGAGTTTGTTCTACCTCCTGCATAACAGACTTATACAGTGTCACTTTTTACTGCCATGGTCATCATGAGTCGTGCTTTTGTTCAAGGGAAGTCTAACCAGAGTCGGCCATTCTACGGTGTCTCTTGACTCATTATTCAGTTGGCCTTCCCGGTCTTGTCAGTATCTTGTTCTATCACATCAGATGTTTTGGTCTTCTGCTCGTGCTGGTTTAAGAAGGTCTCCATTGACTTCTTGCTGGCGGGTTTGTCTCTTATCGACTACGACACATTGCTCTGAGAGCAAACCTAGAGCCGCACCCTGGCCCTATTTCCATCATTGACAGGTGACCTTGTGCTCAACATTTGATCATCATTATGGGTCTTTGACTGAGTGGTTTCCCCTGTGTTCAACATCAGCGCACATTATCACACTTGGGATTCATGCAATACGTTCATTTCCGTTTGAACCTATCGGTGGATTTCTCGCCTCTGTGTCAGCTTTCATTATTGGTTGGGTCAGAGGGTTTCTTCCGTACACTAGCTTCATCTTGTGCATGTCGGAAACGTACTTCAGTTTTGGTTTCGTCACTCTACTTCGTCTGATTCCTTCCAAATCTTGGCCTGCGGGTTACACTCGCGCTGGACTGATGTGGGATGCCTTAATGCCTTCCTTCTAGCAGATCTTTTCCCATCGACTTCGACTCATTGCTCTGGGAATAAGGTCTAGAGTCTTTTTGTCAGTACCTTAGGGTTTGCAGTCATCAGTGGCAGACTCTTCGCTATCGACAGTGGGGATTCATCATTGCCTCCTGATTGGTAGATTCTTTCAAGTGTTCGACTTCAACTCATTCATTCGCACTTGTTAGATTGCACTGGGGCACCTTGACACTCATTTTCATTATTGGTGGGTTGTCTCGCGTTGGTTAACGGTATACATCATTGACCGGTAATCCAACGATTTCTCACATGGTTGACTTCAGCTCATTTATTCCCATTGTGTAGAATTGTGCCATAGTGATCGGTGAAGACCTCGGGTTGCATCAGCATTCTTCGGTTCACTTTTGACAGTCCATTCAGTATCTGCCAGTGATGCCGTCCACCCTTACATGTTGCAGTTCAGCACAAACAAGATTCATAAGTGTTGGTTTCAGTTGCGTGGGAGTACCATGTGATTCACCCTTTATGATTGGGTACTGACATCTGGCTTACCATATGATCGCACATCCAACAAGATCCTTGACGCTTTCAGGACAGATACTTGGACATTGATTCAGCATTTATATCGCCTGTGTCATGTTGATGATTCATTGTGTACTTTCAACTACCATACTTGTATACATGTTGATCTATCTAAAGCATTTCCATATGATGTTCTTTATCGAGCATGTACATGTATCCACATGAAAGGATCATTACTGGTTTTCGCGTCGAAATCGTGTGTCTTCTGTCCTTGCGAAGCTCTTTCTATGTGCATAATACATTTCGGCCATCATGTACCCCTTCTGACCTCATATATTAGGGGGCATTTGTTATAGCATCATTTCTCACCTTCATATGATTCATGATTTCTTTTATGGCTTTGGGCACCCATTCCTACAGACTTGAACAAATTCACTAAAAAACAGTGTAAAAATCCCCATACGTGGTTATGCCCAGACTTTTCCGCGTGTATACGCGAGTCCACATGTACTTTTCCGCGTATGCGATTAAAAATCATTAAAAATGTATATTAAAATTCCCTATTTTCGGGCTGGGTTGATGGTTACTCTGGTAGTTCAACCACCCCAGCACGTGGCCAACTGTTTCCAACTGATGAAACTACTTTGAGGGAGTATAAAATCCCCTCATGTGTATGGCCTAAGGGAGAGAGAAATTTTATAGACATTATACTATGTTGGAATCCCAGTTCAAGTCTAAATCCCCGTGCCTCCTGCACTTTCCCAGATTTATATCAGGAAACCCTTGTTTCCTGGAGATGTTCATCCATTTATATGCCATCTCGAGTGCACAAGTTTTGGAAGAATCTTAGCGAGGCAAGGGTGGGACGAATCCGGACGACGATCTGCTCGAAGATCGTGGAAGGATTCAGGTGATCTCTCCACTTTTACTTCCGTACATGCTGTTCATAATAATGAAGAACCATCTTGTTCCTGAACTCGTGTGTTAATGTTTATCTATATGTGTGAAAAGATTATCATTTAAGCATTTATTATGGTTTATGTAATGTTTCACATGGATTACACTAACGTTTAGGAGAAGTATATGATGTACAACCAGGTTTCCGTGCACGTTCTTTCTTGTTTTCAGGTTGAAGGAGGAAGAAGGGTTGCTGGGGGTTTGAACCCTGTGGGGATCTACATCAAACGTAGGACTACGAGTGAGTTCTGCTATCGTTGTTACCTAGTTTTTTGCATTCAAGTATGGTTTTGTGTGATTCCTTCTGAATAGCATGTCCTGATCTGTGGAGGTTTCGACCCAACAAACCTCTAGGGTGATTTTCCCCGAAACACCCCCCAGGATCTTGACAGCAACATGCCAAAACATGGAGATATGTCACTTACCACCACATCCATTAGAACATTCTTTGCCAAAATCTGCTCTAGGGAGACTACCAAAACTTTGATAAGGCTAATACAACGGACTCTACCTGAAGCGAAGGAGTATAATTCACGGTGGCGACGAGTGATGTCAATCCCTAACTTTTCCATAATGGCTTTTGGCATTAGATTGTTGGAGGCTCTAGAGTCTAACATGGAATTGTGTAAAATGCATTGGTGGATTCTTAGACTCAAGTAGAAAGGAGGAACTATTGAGAATTCAACAAGATGATGAGCTTAGTGAAAAGAGTCGCCTTCACTAAGTGGGTCTGCAGGCTATTTTTGGTGCAAGTATATTTTTAGACATGTCGATCATATTCTATGAGTTGCGGGATGCTATTTGTGGATGGTTGGTCAAGTTGGAAAAATAGATGGACTTCTATATTTAGACATATTGGGCGGAATCTATTTTTAGATTGCCAGTCTAAAAATAGATATGTCGAATATTATTAGCTCTTAATAATATTTCGACTATAAACATTAACTTATTCTCTTGGAGCACTTCAGTTAAGTGCACAGATGTGGCATAGGAGCTGACAGAAGGAATTACGCTATTCCTGAGGGTTAAGTTGAGCTATTGCATGGAGACTTTAGTTAGAACTCATGTGACAGAGTTTGGTGGATTTGTAGAAGTAGTTGGTGGAGTTGTGTTCAGTTTAACTCAGTTAGACACATTTGAGCTAGTTGTATCTAGTCTAACTGATTGATACACTAGTGAGAGTGGTGTGATTAATTATTAATTAATTCACTAAATATATTTTTTTTGAATAATGCTAATTCTATTTATATAACATAATGATACAAAACTGCCTCATATTTAGCTGTGTGAGCCTGAAATTTGGGCTTGATAGCCATGAAATACGAAATTCGAGACTGCCCTGTGAGGGAAACTAGTCCTTTAGGAATAAGTCTTGCCGGCCACACAAGGGAAACCGGCACAATGTCCATACAGTTTAACAAAAATAAACATGCAAAAATTGCATTCGGCTCTTTGAGCAGAAGAAAGTTTAACAGAAAAGCAAAAAAGATCCCAAGAATCTTGAGTTTCAGTACCGAGGTATGCTGAAGGTCGCGGTGTTCACTGGTCATGAGCCGGAGAAGGAGGTTCCTCCATGATATGACACTTGAACTCCTCACTACTGCCATCATCTTCTTCAGTGGACGCGCAGGCAGTTTTGACAGCATCCTCCTGCATGGGTTCTTTTCCCTGATCAGCACGAGCAATCTCCAACGGCACCCCAGAGTCCATCGTTGCGTCCTTATTCAGAGGGGGTTGAGGACCAGGGGTAGAGGAGGGGTTGGGGCTAACCGTTTCCTCTATGAGGGTGACTGTGACAAATGCAGTGATTACGGGCCTGTCCAACGAGCACTCAAAGCGAAATTTCACTCTTTGAGAGGTTTGGCGAAGGGGAAAATGAGCCGACACTTGGGTTATAGGGGAAACGACGGGATGGGTGACAGGTGCAGGGGAGACTCGACGTGAGGAGGCGGGGATGTTTGAGCAAAGTGCACATGCCCTGCTTGGCAGGCTCTGCCTCTTAGACTACAGGTTTCCAGATAGTGTCCCCATGAAATGTCCTCAGAGGAGGATTCGGTGCTGGTGGAAGGCCGAGAGCGAGACACACGACCCCTGCTGCTACCACGTCAGCACCTCATTCTGTGACAGAGCCGCGGCATGTTTGTAGAAGCAGGTTGACAAGGTCGATGGAGGGGGGGGAAGAGAAATGCAGAGGCGACAAGAAGGACACGGCAGACTGAGCACAGGACTGAGAATTTGAGCAGCAAAAAGCACTTTGAGAAAAATGGTGACCCAGCAGAGTCTCGAGGTAGCAGAGAAGCATGCAGCGGCGCCTAGTTTGTGTGCCAGCGCTCGGATCAGCATAGGCGGGAGGGCAAGCGCTGCACAGCAGGGTAGGAGAGCTACAAGCAGCATGAGAGAAAGTCGAATGACAGTGCGAAAACGCCATAGAAAACCAAGCAGGCAAAGCGATATGGAAAAGGAGCAAGATGATGTGGTTAATGGATCGCAGGCTGGCGGGAATTAATGCAGAGTAAATGAAGTTGCAGGTGGCCATATGGCCACCCCACGTGAGCTTCATCAAGAATCGCCAAGGGACGGATGTCCCATCCCACTTAACTAACATCCACATCCAGAAAATTAACTCACTAAATATTAACTCATTAATCAACTGAAGAATACTTCAGTTAACTATAGTGCATGGACAGTTTCAGTGGAGACCAGTGGAGAGATAGGTGAAAGGGCAAGTTGACTATCAGTTGTGACTACAGTGATGCATTGATTGCATCCAACATGGAGTAGAGTTGCCAATGAGGATTGCATAAGCAAGGCTGGACCAATTTGAGTTCATTCAGAGCCATTATTCAGCATGGATTGTGCAGTAGAGGCAGGCTAGCAGGTGATAGAGATTGGTGCATGGATTTGCTAGATCGGGCTTGATTAGTGTGTAGCGATTGTATTGTACTGAGAACTTGTGAGAATCTTTGTATGATTATTGTTACATGATCTCTATGACATATATTATATACAGATAGTTGGGGTTTTTAGCTTCAGGCTTTCCCGTTAAAACATTGTGTTCATATGTGTGAATTTTTATGGTTTCAATGTGTGCATGCAATTGATTTAAATTCCGCATGTGATGATCAATAGTAGAAGAGATTATGTATTGTGCATGAATTTAAAACAGTGTGTGATAAGGAGAATATTGGATGTATAACGCATTAGTTATATAATTTATACATGGTATTAGAGCTATATTGAACATTGGAGCAATTGCAAATCATTGAAGCGGTTGAGTTTTGTGCTGGTGGAATTCGAATTTGCAGCAGTGTTTTCTTGGTGTCGAAGTTGAGATGTCTTTCAACGGATTACGATTGGAATATTCCCATGAGGGAAGCTCGAATTATATTGCATGGAAGGACAGGATGGAGGCGGTGCTGGAGGATAATGGGTGAAGGAGTTCATAGATGTAGAAATTCCAAAGCCTGCTTCTAGCGATGCTGCCGCACTTGACGCATGGCAAAAGAAGACAGAAAAATGTCGAAGGATTCTATTGGAAGGTGTGAAGGATCACATATTTTCTACCCTACATGGTAAAGCTTCTCCATTCTTGATGTGGAAAGCTTTTATAGACTTTTTCCAAAGCAAGAGCGACCAGAGGAAGTTGGTGCTCAAAGACAAACTCAGGAAAATAAAAATGGAGAAAGGTGACAGTATACCCAAGTACCTCACGAAGTTTTTCCAGTGCAAGGATGAGCTGGGAAGTGTGGGGGTTACTGTAGATGAAGAGGACTTGGTGAGCTTGGCTCTCCTTGGGCTTCCAAAGATTTGGCATTCCTATGAGGACTCTATCAATGGTCGGGAGAAACTGTCAGGATGGGAGCGACTTTGGTCAGATCTTGTGCAGGAGGAGATAAGGCAGAGTACCAGGGATGGATCTTCATCGAAGAATGAAGATGAAGAAAATTGCGCTTTGGCTGCCAAAGCAAGGAAAGGGAAGGGAAAGAAAAATCCTTCTCAATCCGGTGCGAAAGGCAAGAAGTAGGACATGTCCAAGGTGAAGTGCTTTCACTGTCACCAACACGGACATTACGCCACTAATTGTCCACAGAAGAAGAAAAATAAGCAGGTTGTTGGATCTACAGCTGGAGAGGCCTTAGCCTCGCAGTTTGAGCTAGATTTTTCACTGATCGCATGCTTGGTCTCAAGTGCGATGGGATAAGTGTGGTTTCTTGACAGTGATGCGTCTTTCCATATGACCGGAGACAAATATTTGTTTACTGATCTGGATGAGAAGGATCTTGGAGTGCACATCGAGATGGGCAATGATGATAGATACAGTGCGACTAATATTGGGACCATTTACTTTGAGAGGGAGTCTGGGAAACATTTCATCTTGAAGGATGTCATGCATGTTCCAGGATTGAAGAAGAATCTGATCTATGTGGTGATGTTGGAAGACAAGGGATATGATGTTGTCTTTATTGAGGGAAAGGCTTTCCTGTGCATTAAGGAAACGGGTGAAACCCAGAGGATAGGGGTTCGATTTAAGAACCTTTATCAATTGCAGGTAGATGGTTGCGTAGAAATGGCAGGAAAAGCAGGAGTGGTGAGCCGAGATGAGGGCAAATTGTGGCACAGGAGATTGGGCCATCTTCACCATGGCGCTTTGAAAATTTTGCAGCATATTTCTACCGGGCTTCCCAAAGGTACACTTGCGCAGTCAGATCAATGCAAGGGATGTACTTTGGGAAAATTTGTGAAAGCCACCTTTCATGAGAAGGATAGTCGTGCCACGACGATCCTTGAGAGAATTTACATAGACGTGTGTGGACCTTTCTCAGTAGCTTCGATAGCAAAGCACAGGTATTGTGTGATCTTTGTTGATGATTTTTCTCGTAAGTGCTCGATCTTCTTCATGCAGAAGAAGAGCGAGACATACTCAAAGTTCTGTGAATTCAAGGCACTGGTTAAGAAAGAGTCGGGGAAGCAGGTGAAGGCTCTTAGGAGCGATAATGGTGGTGAATTCATCTCTGGCGAATTCAAAGACTTTTGCAGCGCAGAAGGAATTCGAAGAGAGCTAATAACACCTCATAATCCACAGCAGAATGGGGTCATGGAGCGAAAGAACAGAACGATCATGGATGTTGCATAGGAAATGTTGCATGATCAGGGCCTTCCCATACACTTGTGGGCAGAAGCATGCAACACTGCGTTTTATGTGCAAAACCGTTGTCCTCATAGAGTACTTGGCATGAGTACACCCGAAGAGGCATTTTCTGGTAAGAAGCCTGATATTTCTCATTTGAAGATTTTTGGCTCGCCTGTTTACATTCATGTGACGAACGATGCCAGGAAGAAGCTGGAGCCGACTACAGAGGTTGGGGTATTTTTGGGGTACACAGAAACACCCCACAACTATCGTGTGTATTTTCCAGACAGTTGGAAGACTGTTGTGCGACAGGATATCAAATTTCATGAGGAGAAAGCCATGAAGTGTTCGCTTGAGAGGGAGATACACTTGCATGCAGATGAGGAGCTATTAGTTCCTAAGGATGAGCCTCAGGATGTGGATCAGCCACAAGAGGAGGTTCATGGAGTGGAAGAAACCACTCATGCAGCGCAAAACATCAAAGGGCGAAAGCGTACTACAGAAGCTGAGCGACTGAATCTTGATGCAGAGAAGATTGTAGGAGCACCTACATCATAGCGCAGACATAGACAATCACCTGACTGATATACTGGATACATGGCTCTGATGAGCAAGTGTATTGTGATAGAACCAGAAGCTATGGAGGACCCTGCATGGGTAGATGCCATGGTGGAAGAGTATGATTCGATTGTCAGAAATAGTGCATGGGAGAATGTCCCAAGGCTGGAAGGGAAATCAGCAGTAGGTTCGAGATGGATATACAAAGTGAAGCAAGTAGCTGATGAGAGCATCGAGAAGTACAAGGCAAGATTTTTTTCTTTGGGCTTCTCACAGATTGAGGGGATCGACTATGAAGAAACCTTTGCACCTGTCGCAAGGTATTCTTCCATACGGAGCATCCTATATCTCTCAGCGCAGATGAGTTGGCACATTCATCAGATGGATGTAAAGACTGTGTTCCTCAACGGAGTCATTGAGGAGGAGGTGTACATAGAGAAGCCCGAAGGTTTCGAGATATTCAGCAGCGATTCACATGTGTGCAGGCACAAAAGAGCGTTGTATAGGTTGAAACAAGCACCTCATGCTTGGTACACATGGATAGATAGTTATTTCATCGGTCTTGGATTCACCAAGAGTGAAGCGGATCCAAACCTATACCAGATTGTGGTGTAGGGTAAGTTGCTTATCATTGTACTTTATTTAGATGATTTGATACTGACGGGTGATGAATAGTTCATACTCTCATGCAAGGCTGATCTTGCAAAGGAGTTTGAGATGAAGGACTTGGGCCTCCTTCATTATTTCCTGGGATTGGAAATTTGGCAGCGCAATGATGGACTGTTTGTGTCTCAAGGCAAGTATGCCCGGGAGATACTAGAGAGATACTAGAAGTTCAACATGCAAGGCTGCGAGACTATCGACACTCAAATTCCAGGAGTGGTTGGAGGAAAGAGGATGCTACATCAACGGAGAGGTATTGGATGCCCACTTTGTTTATCAACGGTTGGTTGGTTCGCACATTTATCTAGTCAATGCCAGACATATGCTGTTTTGTAATATGACTTTCACAAAGCTATGGTTAAGCCTACCAAGCTCTTTTGGAAGGCAGGAAAGCATGTATTGAGATATCTCAGAGGCACATCGGGATATGGATCATGGTACAGACAGGAGGATGAGTTGAGGCGGCATGGCTTCACGGACCGGTATCATCATATCAGAGATTGTGTGCAGCGGAAGATCATGTTACTTTCATACATTCCCACGGAGGATCAGGATGCTGATATCTTGACGAAGGCGCTCACTAGGAGAAAATTCGAATACCACAGAGGCAGGATCGGGGTGGAAAATAATCCCTATCTTGTTGAGAGGGAGTGTTGAGATTGCAACAAGATGATGAGCTTAGTGAAAAGAGTCGCCTTCACTAAGTGGGCCCGCAGGCTATTTTTGGCGCAAAGTCTATTTTTAGACATATCGATCATATTCTATGAGTTGCAGGATGCTATTTGTGGATGGTTGGTCAAGTTGGAAAAATAGATGGACTTCTATTTTTAGACATATTGGGCGGAATCTATTTTTACATTGCCAGTCTAAAAATAGATATGTCGAATATTATTAGCTCTTAATAATATTTGGACTATAAACATTAACTTATTCTCTTGGAGCACTTCAGTTAAGTGCACATATGTGGCACAGGAGCTGACAGAATGAATTACGCTATTCCTGAGGATTAAGTGGAGCTATTGCATGGAGACTTTAGTTAGAACTCATGTGACAGAGTTTGGTGGAGTTGTAGAAGTAGTTGGTGGAGTTATGTTCAGTTTAACTCAGTTAGACACAGTTGAGCTAGTTGTATCTAGTCTAACTGATTGATACACTAGTGAGAGTGGTGTGAATTAATTATTAATTAATTCACCAAATATTAACTCATTAATCAATTGAAGAATACATCAGTTAACTACAGTGCATGGACAGTTTTAGTGGAGAGATAGGTGAAAGGGCAAGTTGACTATCAGTTGTGACTATAGTGATGCATTGATTGCATCCAACACAGAGTAGAGTTGACAATGAGGATTGCATGAGCAAGGCAGGACCAATTCGAGTTCATTCAAAGCCATTCTTCAGCAGGAATTGTGCAGTGGAGGCAGGCTAGCAGGTGGGAGAGTTCGGTGCATGGATTTGCTAGATCGGGCCTGATTAGTGTGTAGCGATTGTATTGTACTGAGAGCTTGTGAGAAGCTTTGTATGAGGATTGTTACATGATATCTATGAAATATATTATATACAGATAGTTGGGGTTGTTAGCTTTAGGATTTCCCGTTAAAACACTGTGTTCATATGTGTGAATTTTTATGGTTTCAATGTGTGCATGCAATTGATTTAATTTCCGCATGTGATGATCAACAGTAGAAGAGATTATGTATTGTGCATGAAGTTAAAATAGTGTGTGATCAAGAGAATCTTGGATGTATAACGCATTAGTTATATAATTTCTACAGGAACCTCGCTATCTTCTAATTGACCATCAATAGCAGGACCAAAAGTGAGTTCGGGCTAATCATCTTCGACATTCACCATGTCGGACAAAGGATCTACTTTAAGCATCTTGGAAACATGGGACTTATATTGGTTATCCTTAAAAAGCTCAGTTAAAGGAATAGACACTTTCAATTTTGAAATTTCAGTTTCTAGGCTGAAAGGAGTGGTTTTTTCTACCTCTTTAATGATGATGTCTCATTGTCCAGCATGGTCCTTTGATGGGGCTTCTTTCTTCTGACTGTCCTTTTCTTTATTTGCTAAACTTTTGGATGGTTGATTTACCTTGTTCTGATTCGTGACTATAGGCTCTTTTCCCCTACTTTGATTACTTTGAGGATTCTTCCTTTTCTGAGTATATTTCTGCTTAGATGCTCTTTTCAGAATGGGATTAACCAGCACATCTCTGCTTCTCAATGACATCTACCTATTTTGTGAACAAAGTGCATTCAAGTACCCCCATTTATAATCATCTAATTCAGTCTCCAACTATGATCATTGGCAAGGATGAAATCTTCATCCTTAGGCTGATCTTTCTTTTCAAAATACTCCTCATCTTTAGTAAAAAACATAGGCAAATCATCAGCCTTGAAAAGGAGATTTTCCACAACAATTGTGTCTTCATCTTCTTCTTCTCCTTGAGCATAGTTATGTTGCAAGGGTGTCCTAATTTGTTGTTGCTATTGTGGTGGTTTCTCAGGAGCTCATTTTTCTCTTTGCTTAATCCTTAACTGGGGTTGTTGTTGACCTTTGTAGTTAGGATTTCTGACCTTAAGCTATCTCCCAATGATGAACATCCTGTAAACCATCCTTTCAATAGTCCTTATCAATGTATCCATATTAACATCGGAATATGAGGTGGATGGTTCATCTTTAATAGTGACTCTTCTCTCATTTATAGCTCTAGCTCTCTTCATCGGCAGATTTGCTTCAATGTTAACTGCGTTCTTTTTCATATCTTATAATGTAGCTATATTATTTCCCTTAGTTGGTAGGCCATGTCAGGATCAAATGCATCAGGATAACGTATGACAGCTAAGCCTGGAGGAGCCTTGATCTCAATGAGAATTGCATTATAAATTCTATTGAAGCGAGTATTGAAATCTTGGACTGATTCATTGAGAATTATCTTTATGTTCTCATACTTAGAAAGAAACTATAAATGATTTTTATTTACCTCCCACCGGGCTATAAATGCATCAATCAACTGGTCTGGGGTGGCAATGGAATTATCAGTTAAGGACCTAAACCAAATTTTGACATCTCCAGAGAAGCTCTGGGCTATAATCCTCATTTTGGAATTGTCAGCATAAACTTCCTCCAAGTCTATGAAATCGTTGACCTTAACAATGTGTTGTCCTACAGATATGGTAGAATTTTCATCAAACAACGGGAGTATTTGGCCATAACCCTGAGGTAAATCATTCAATTGAGTAGGTAAGATAAGTGGGGAAAATCTAGCCATGATTCCTACTGAGTGAAGTGTTGGATTGACAACAGGAGGGATTGGCTGAATAGGTAGTGGAACAGTAGTTGTAGGTACTGAAGTAGTATGTATAAATGATGAGGTTGAAGGTGTAGATGAAAAAACTACAATTGATTGAGTTTGAGATTGAGTTGAGACAGGTATTTCCTCTTGATGGTAGAATTGGATCTAGTCTTTGATATCAAGGTCTAATTCAGGTTTAATCTCTTTAAAAAACCAATATTTCAAAGAACTAAGATCTAATTCAGACAATGACTTGACCTCAGATAGTCTTAAAGGATCAAAAAATATGTCGTTTAAAGAGGTTTCAAACTTAGATTTAAACAATGACAATTAAAATTTCAAATCATACGGTATATCTTCAAGAGATAATAGTTTAGCAGACAGTGAAGTTGATCTTACCAATGGAATTTGTCCTGACTAAATGTTTGTAGTTTGATATCTATGCCTCCTAAAAATATTCTCTGGATCATCTACTGGATGAGATGGATCTGGATCGGTATTTTCTCTGGTATATCTTCTCGAAGCCAGCTCTACAATCTTGGCACTGCAATTATCGAATTAGCCTTTCTGAAACTTAACCCTATCATCCAAAGGATCAGATTCCAATGATTTTTGTCGTACACCCATAGAAAATAAATATTTCATTCCCCAGCAACAGCGCTAGTATGTTATCACTCCATCAGATCTATAAGGTTGAGAAAGAGTCCTAACAGAGGTAACCACAAACCAATCTTTTGGCTTGGTAGCTAGCCCTACCAAATTGGAGAGGGGTCTCTCCACAAAATCACAGCCAAGAGGGTTGGATGAATTAGGGTTTTAGGCTAGGTATGAGTACAGGGGTTTGTTTGTTTTAATTGGTTTGTTGGATGGGTGAATTAGGTCAAAGAGGCAAGGTTAGGGCAAATGCGATTAGGGTTGCAGAGATTCAATGGGGCAAGGTAGGTAGAAAACCTAACACTTTAGGGTTTCCTAAGTGGGATGGATCAGATAGGTGAGGAGCTAGAAAGACCAAGGCTAAGCATGAATTCTTTCTAAACTGAAGAAAATGAACAAAATATGAAGGTTTTCCCAAAGACAAAGAATGAGAGATGATTTTTTCTTATCAACTTGAAAACCAACATATCATATAAATGAAATGAATCATGAAACAAAAAATTCATACATAATGAGACATAAGAATAACAATTCTAAATTTCCATACCACGGGTATTCCAAAGAAATAGTTGCAACTCTTTCATTAATTTCCTACCAAATACTGATTACACTAGAGTCTATGATCAATGCAACAACATCCAACTTGTGAAATGAGTCAAAAAGTACATGATATAGACCTCAAACAACCTCTCCCACCCTCAGGGGTCGAATTCCTAAGTTGAGGAGGCGTTCCACCAAAAACTGAGATGAATACCTAGAGTGTAGGGAGGTCAAACTAACTCATTCCTCACTTTTTGCAAATGGATTCATTACATCTCATCAAAACTTTTCACCTAATGTATTTACCCCTGGGTAAGTCAACCACATCATACTTATTTTTACATTCATGATTTACATTGGTAAAAATCCCATCAACCATGGTTAATCTAGAAAAGATTGAGAAAATTGAGAAATATCAGCGATCTAAGAAAATGTGTCAAAAGCGCGGTGCCGCTGTTGTAAGCACAGCTCCATCTTCAGCTTCACTTTTGAGCGGGTTGCAGGTGTCCAAATTGAGCTCAGGATAGCTCATTGGAAATTCTATCGCATCTAGTTTCCAGATCTATGCCTAGTTTCCAAAATGGTCAAGGTTTGACTCTCCAAAACTTCATTCTCCCAATACTGGTCAAAAGCATAGTGCCAACCTCCAAAATAGGGCAGAAAGGTCATTTTTTGAGTGTTTTTTGACCTTTTGACTACCTCTTTGACCCAAAAAAAAACTTTGTAAAGTGGTTTTTCTAACTATACTTGGCCTTTTGAATCCAATGGTGGTTTCATTTTCTCCATTGGAGGTCCCTAGGAAAAGTTGCCAGTTTGACTATGTCAAATTGCCAAAAACTAAAAAATTTCCAAAATTTTCAAAATTTTCCTAAATTTCTTCAAATTTTTTACTGTGCGATGATGATGAGGTGTACTAGAATATGAGAGATGACTAAGCAAGAATATCAAGCTTTTCCCCTTCATTTTTCTTGATTAGGATTTCAAGGCTTGATTTGGCCTTTTGTAGCTTTGAGCTTGCAATTTGGTTTTTCTTGAAGTAGTGCTTGGCCCTTTTTCTCAATATGTCATTGTCCTTGTTTGCCTTCTCCAGTAGCTTCTCAAGATGCTAGTTGGCCCTATCAAGCCATTGATCCCGGTTCTCATTGAAAATCATGGAAAATTGTTCATTCAAAGTGAGTTGATTAGCAAGCTAGCCTCCTTTTGCCTCTCTAGTTCTAGAGCTCTTTTCAGTCCTCTAGTCTTAGGTCTTCTTCTTGGAACTTGTTCTTCTGCCTCATTGGTTTCACCATACCTTTAATAGGCCTCATCAATCAAGGCCTTTGCCTTGTTTTCTTCTCTTTTTTCCTTGAGAAGTTGAATCTCCATGATGGCCTACTTGGTCTTGAGTTGTTCATTTTCTTGCTCATAATATGCAATGACAAACATATATCTCTCTAAGTTGGTATGAAGCTCATTGATTAGAGCATCCTTCTTCTTGACAATCATTTTCTAGGCCTCATCATCATGATCATCATCTAAATCAACAATTCCAAATTCTGTCTTTGTCTCATGGATGTCATCTTCATCATGAATGGTTGCCTCATGTAAATCTTCCTCTACCATCTTTTGTTTCCCTTTCTGTACCTACTTTGTTGGTGAAAAATTCAGGGCTCATCCCACAATATATTGGGCAAACACCTTCTTATGCCCTCTCTGATATGTCTTTTCCATTGTTCTCATTTCAGCCTCTTTAGGCTTGTTGACCTCAACTCTGCTGGGTGGCTCCTCATCCTGCTCATAAAATGGTGATGATGGTGGCAATGGTGATGGAGTAGGTGAAGTGGACTGAGGTGATGAAATGGTAGGAACTGTGAGCTGAGATGGAAGCATAGATGTACTAGGGGGAGATTAAGAAATCACATCTTCAGCATGTGGAACTTGTGGAGCAGTGAAGATGTCATTTGCTATAAATGTGTCCCATGAAATGTTCAACTAGTTAATCTGATGGAGGACAATGATTTTGATCAAGGAGTGGTGGAAAATAATATTCATCTGCTGGTCAAACTCTCTCTTTTGCACAATGTATGCCATTTTTTCTATGCTTATGAAAAGATAGTATGGGGTATTAATTCATTTAACTCTTGAGAAGTGCATGAGCAGTCTAATGTGATAAGTGTAAAGTCTATAGAACCTCCCGTCACAAGAGAAATACTTCATGATGATCTTAATCATGGGGGCATACCTATTAAGCAGATAGGTGAAAGGAAAGACCCTCTTCCTCTCATTTCTGTACATTGGTTTTATGAATGGCTCATACTACTGATCCTCGAAATCTTTGGATTTGATCCACCTCTCACCCATGTTTGGAATCCCTGTGGCAGCAGCAATTATGGATGTAGACACTATGAAAGTCACACCTGCTAGGGTTACTTGATTGTCTTTGAGTTTTACACTAAAGAGTCTGCTCAAAATAGGGCGATTTTGTACCCTTTCAATCATGTTACAAAACTCAAGGCAACCAACATACTGAAAGCATGAAACTGTCATTGGTGAGGTTACCAGTTCTCTAGTGTTGGTGGGCTCCAGCCTTAGGATTCTCCCTCCTTTGTGTGGCTTTCTATGTTGTCTGTCCTCCTACTCCAATATATATTCCTCCTCTTTCCTATCTTCCTCCTCTTCCATATAGTTTATGTCTTCTTCCATGGTTTCTTGGTCTAGAAACCCTAGGGGAGGAAATGGAAATGGGGATAGGTCTAGGGAGTAGGGATTAGGGTAGGAAAATTTATGGAGATGAGGGAAGGGGTTAGGGAACTTTAGGGGGTGATAGGAGGTCAAGATACTTAGGGAGTTTAAAATGATAATTGGATTACAAGTTTGGTGTAGTGGCTCCCTAGGAATTTTAGTGGCTTAGGACTTAGGGTTTTATGAGGAAGGGGTTTAGGGATTAGGACAGAGTAGTGTAGGGGTAGGTATGGGTTGAATAGTGATGTAGGAAGGTATTATAGGGTTTATGGGCAGTAAATTGAGAGTGAGGGAGTGATACTAGGGTTTTCCACTAGACACACAGCTAATTTTTCTTATGAAGAAAAAAAACCATAAAAATGACATTTAGGAAAGCAAGGAGGCAATGATTTTGTAGTACTTACTTGATAAAGGAGGAAACAAGCTTATGCTGAAAATTTGGAAGAGTTTGAGGGTGTTTTTATGCTCCTAATGCTCACTGGGAAAAATCGCAGCGCCTTTCCCACGAGCGTAATGCCTGAGGTAAAAGCGACAGTGCCAAATGCTCTAAGTGCAACGCCTCTTGCCTACACGCAACGCCAATCTCCTAAGCGCAGCGCCGAGAAAAAATTTGCCGATGACTTTGCAATTTGACCTTTTCAGGTTGAGGGAGTGCAAAATATACCTTTGGATGTGCAAATAAGTTAGAATGGATGTCTTGGTGGCCTTATACTTCATGAAATTGATGATTTGGGCCTTGGGACCCACTTTCTTCCTTTTTTATTCACTTAACCTTTTGAAAATTTACCCTTTCACTTGACTCTTTTCTTTGACAAATTGATCTTTTGGTGACTTTGAGAACTCTTTGAATTTGAATTTTTATTGGTTTAACATCTTTGGAACACTGAGTTGGAAGCTTGGGATTGTGAAATTATTACATTTTGAAAGACATAAAAGTACATAATGAAAATAATAAAAATTAAATTTGAACTCAAAATTACATGATGAAATAATCATTTCTCTTTACAAATCATCTTCACATGGTGAAGAGATGTTATTTGATCACCCTTTACTTGCTAGTCTTATGCAATGGAATGGAGTTTTATTGGACCTTGGAAACCATAATGACCTAATGAAACCTTGGAAAACTCTAAAAGACCTAATGATACCTTGAAGGACTGAATTTCAAGATGACATGACTGATATTGACTTTATGGATGGTGTATAGTCAGCAAGGAATGAAACTTTGCCAACAAGTAATAAAATTTGAGGAAGAGTGGTGTTTTTTGGACTAGGGCTACCATCAGTGACTAATTTTTTGCATGCCCTAGTGGAATGAATAAACATTTATGAGTGTGACTCCTAAAATAATATTAAAAGAGGATTTTAATCACTAATGGCAAGATGCAAATACTGATACTAACACAGTCATGTGCAGGAAATTTCAGGAGAGTTCGTAGCGTTTTCATTTCACCACCTTTTGCATAACCTTTGACATTTATGACTATTTGAGGGTCTTCCTTGGGTCTAATAAGCTAAATAAATCCATCTAGCACCCTCTGACATGTATTTTTTGAAGGAGTTTTAGCTTAAGGAAACCTACAGCGAGTTCATAGCGAAAACTCAGCCTCAACCTTGGAGCACTCTACGAACTCACCTAGTTTGGCAGATTTTTTTGTAATTTTTTCTTCTTTGCCCAAAAATCATCTTTGCAACCTGCATATGTCTTGTGATGATATCTTAAGACAAAAGGTGACCAAAAATATGTTGTCTTACCATATTTCAACATCATCATCTTGCATAATCATTTTAAGACCCTTTTCTTTAATTCTTCTTGTACCATCTCCATCGAACCAAACTAATCATGTTGAGGTGTTAGCCAACTGATACACTGGAGTTAAGACCTTGTAAACCTGAATTTATATGGTGAGCTATCCAATGGTGAGGTGGAAAAAGTGATGTGTTGTTATGCTTGATGATGTGTCCACTATGATGAGTTAGCAGCCTAATCTTCCTCTATGATGAGTGTTCTCACTAACCAAAGACTCCATTTCTACTCTTTGCCCATCCTAGCTGACTGATGTGCTTCAAGAAGTAATTTAATGCCTGAAAATTTTTAAAATTCTCTCTTTGCAAAAACAGAGTTTTTAGGCAAGTTCATAGCGAATTCTGACTGTTTTACAATGATTTCACTAGGAACTTTGGTATTCTTATCAAATTCATTGTAATGACCAGATTTTCTCATGCATGAGATGTTTTTTATTTTTATTATGACAATAATTTAATGAAATGATATAGGAACACTTTGAACCTTTAGGAATATAGACAAATTCATGAAATTTTATCTATTCTCATGAATTTATTTGATAAACACACTAGACCTAATGAAAAATGACCTCCCTAACCAACCTAATTTTTATTGATGATAACAGTGGCTCCACTTGGGATGGTGTGCCCCTTAGGTACAACAAAGAACCTATAGCTCCAGTGCCTTATCCATTGGGCCAATCCCAAACCTGCAAACTTATCTTTATTCTAAAACCAAACTACTTGTACAAACCGAAAATTGAATAGTGCACTCTTGCAAACTGAAAACTAGATACTGAAAATAACCATGCTAAAAACTCAAATGTTGATTTAGACAGCTTATTATGTACAAAGCTACTCTAACAAATGAAGACCAAACTTTCAATTCAAGCAATATGAAACCTCCAGTATAACCAGTCAAAGAGTTGATCCAACACCTAGGCTTCTTGACTATTCTTCAGTTGACCATCTATTAGCAACTCAAAATAAAAATTGAATCCATAATCTAAACTTATAAATGAAAGAAACTCCACCTTCACCGATGACTGAAATAGGCTTACCAAAGGATCTTGATAATCATGAAAATTTTCCTCTTTTGATGAAATCGGCAAATTAGCAATAGGATCCTTGAAAACACTGAAAAGTATCATGTCTTGATGATCCAGAGGATGATTTTCATTCATAACTGCACGTTTTCTCTCTTTTATGTCTTCATTTTCAACATCATTCTTGAGACAAGGTTGTGACTATTCATGAAAATCTTCAAAGCGAGGAACCATATCATGTGCTACATAGATGTTTAGAAATGAATTTTCATGCATTACAATTAGAACTTCATGTATATCATCATGAACAAAACAAAAAATTGTATCATTTAAATCTGTAGCACGACATTTTGGGACAGCAACTTGTAGATCAAAAACTTGTTGATTATTCTCCATTAGTTCTTCCTCATGACAACCTTTAAGCATAGTCAAGGAATCAACCTCCTCTTGATGATAAAAAGAAACATGTTTCACATAAGCTTCTCCTTGCCCTTGCCCATTTTCATGTTGCTCAACATTCAAAGGTTCAAAAAATGAACAGAGTGAAGAGCCTTATAATTGACCATATTTATGTTCCTCTTTATCACCTAAAGATTGGGAAAGTTGCTGCAAATTTTCACAAATTTCATAGGATATAACTTGATTGTCAAAGTGATCATCCATTTCCATTTCATCTTCAAGCAAAGAAGACACATCTGTTTTTTGGAAAATTTCTTGATTATCATGACGACTAACATGAGAAGAGAAATCATAAAGTGCCTCTAACATATCCTCATCCATGCACTCTCCATTATCACCAAGAATTTTAAGATATGTAATGAAAACCTCACAAAAATCACAGCATTCTTGTAACAATGATAAAGAAGAATGATTTTTCTCATAATGTTCTAATAAATTCTTATGGAAATCTCTTAGAGAGAACAAGCTTCCCAGTTGCAACCCTTCATACCATGTTCTAGCTTCATCCTCCAAGGTGGCCATAAACATTTTCATGAGACAATCCTCAGGAAACTCAACTTAAAACTTATGTACATGCATATGCAATCTAACAAAGTGAAGAGAAGCATTATCTTTCTTTTCAGCTTTAAAAATAAGAAGATAAGTCAACCAATTAACTCTTGGCATAGGATTTGGAAAACTAGGGATGTGAGACCGACTCATAGGGTCATACCTGACATTCTTTCTTGCAATAGAACTCATCCTAGAACTGCTTCAAGATACTAATCTTCAAGTTGTGGATTCACCATGAAGCTATGAATTTTTGAATTCTTTACGAATAGAGTCTCCAAGGTAGAATGCAGCCTCGAATACTTCTGAGCTCCTGCTACCTTCAAGAGTTCAGTATTTCTGTTTGAGCAGAAAATTTCGAGAAAATGTATCTTCAGTCTCCCGACAGACGCACCAAAATGTTATCACTAAATTGATAATGATGGGTTGCTTCAATAGTCAACTCAAGGTAACTATTTCAAACCTACTTTTAGTTGGAACTTAGCCTTTCCAACCTGAGAGGACTCTCGCAAGGATAAAGATGATATTAGGTAAATGAAGATCAACATATGGCTAACTTTGTTATTGGTTTTAAATGTATTTTTTAGCAGGTGAAATATATAAACAAATAAATACCATTGGAAATATGGAGTCAGTATAAAAACTCAGTTGACATATGAAACTTCTCTCATGAAAGTTGAGGCATGTGTATTCTGATGAAACATAGCATTTACAGTAGACTAGATGCTTGAAGGAAGTTAGAGCATGTTTTCCATGAACTCTAAGTAATCAAATAACTAGGTTACTAAATATATAATAACAGAACATAAAATACAAACACTCATAAGAATACCAATGAATCTCAGGTAAATACAAGTCTGTTGTCATTGTATATTACCGATAAAAATATTTACAATAATAGTTTGTAATATAACATCCATCAACCCTTTATAACTCTAAAACTCTCTCATCTATTGAGTGAGGACTGATACAAATGATTTTCCACCTTGCTAGCTTTGAATTCCCACCTCATAGACCTATTTCAAATAGGATTACATCACTTGGAGACTTCCTAGGGATATTTCAGTTTTGCAGAGTTTGAATACAAAAAGGACTCTTCTTTCATTAAATAACTCAACAAATCCATTTAATAACCTTTATCAAATGCAACCAACTAATTTTTTGAATGTACTAGAGTGGTGATGTTTCATTATTCCATGTGGATGTTGAGTTGGACCTCTTCCAAGTCGAATTTTACAATTTTTTCATAAATCAGGTTAGTGAAAATTCTGAAAAATATGCCTCAAAGATGAGTGCATAATTTCCAACCCCCGTGGATTTTCAGAAACTGAGAGAGGTTTTTGTAGATGGGATTGTTCTGAAGAAAAACCTCATTCATATATCCAAAATGATTTTTCATTTTTTCAGAAATTGAATTTGAAGTTTACTTTTAAAACAATCATGTACAGAAAATTTCAGGAGAGTTCGTAGCGTTTTCATTTCGCCATCTTTTGCATAACCTTTGACATTTATGAATATTTGAGGGTCTTCCTTGGGTCTAATAAGCTAAATACATGCCTCTAGCACCCTCTTCCATTTATTTTTTGAAGGAGTTTTAGCTTAAGGAAACCTACATCAAGTTCACGGTGAAAACTCAACCTCAAACCTGGAGCACGCTACGAACTCACCTAGTTTGGCAGATGTTTTTGTAACTTATTTCCCAAAAATCATCTTTTCAGCTTGAATATGTCTTTTGATGATATCTTAAGACAAAAACTTACCAAATGTGTTTCCTTACCATATTTCAACATCATCATCTTTCATAATCATTTTAAGACCCTTTTCTTCAATTCTTCTTATACCATCTCCATTGAACCAAACTAATCATGCTGAGGTGTTAGCCAAATAATACACTGGATTTAAGACCTTGTAAACCTGAATTTATATGGTGATCTATCCAATGGTGAGGTGGAAAAAGTGATGTGGTGTTATGCTTGATGATGTGTCCACCATGATGAGTTGGCAGCCTAATCTTCCTCTATGATGAGTGTTCTCACTAACTAAAGACTCCATTGATACTCTTTGAACATCATAGCTGATTGATGTGCTTCAAGAAGACATTTAATGCTTGAAAAACCTTAAAATTCTCTCTCGTTGCAAAAACATATTTTTTAGGCAAATTCGTAGCGAATTCTAACTGTTTTACATTGATTTCGCTACGAACTTTGGTATTCTTCTCAAATTCATTGTATTAACTAGATTTTCTCATGTGTGAGATATTTTGGATTTTTCTTATGACAAGACTTTAATGACATGGCATAGGAACACTTTGAACCTTTAGGAATGTATAAAAATCCATGAAATTTTATCTATTCTCATGAATTTATTTGATAAACACACTAGACCTAATGCAAAATGATCTCCCTAACCAACTTAATTGTTATTGATGATAACACACACAATGGTTATCGGCCTATCACTGAAGAAATGACCACCTTTCACCATAAAAAAAATATGCCATCCAAAGAGTCACCCAGTGTTGATCCATCCAAGATAGAATACATATACAAATGCACAGATCACAAGTACAACCTCCATTGCATATTCTATTTTAATTGTTTAATTCACTCGATACTGCATGAAGGGGCCTAGAAAGGGTTGTAAATACAATCCATGCCTCCTCTAAATTACCCATCCAATAGAGAGTTGATGGACTCCTTCCACTAAATAATGAAGAGACAACCCAAAAGGTAGCAACACTTGTCTAGTAAATCCAAACCAAATTCCACAAAGCATGAGAAACATCCAAAATAAACCAAACCTAGGGATTGAAATATACCTAACTACTTATATTTCCAAGCCTTGATCGAAAGAGTACCAACTCCATTGTACTTTTCTTCCATATGTGATTTAAGAAACAATGTGATACCCATAATAATGGGGTACTGCATGTCATATTCTAGAGTGGAAATATCATCATTAAACAAACTTCTCTTGTTTTCATAGATCCAAAGAATTGTACCTAGGAATGTCACCATTCATATTTCACCTTGTGTTTGATAATTATGAGACAAGTGTTGAACCCTATGAAGAAGCAAAGGAACTTTAGGGAAAACCATTCCCAACAAAACAAAGGATAGGGTGACATCAATTCTTAGGAAATGGATGAGATAGGGCCATATGAGCTCCCCCGGGATGGGATGGTCTGGTAGTTTGAATTCCAAAGAATGAATAGCCCCATATATTAAACACTAGTGGGGACTCACAAATTTTTTATGACAATGATCTTTCCCATGTTATTGTTAATATTAGGCCCTACCATCATGATTCTAAATATTGGCCAAAATCTGAGATTTAGGGGCATATCCTTGAGGGAAAAAACAAGACAAGGTAATCTTCTTTAACGGGGTAGCTATAGAAATACATTTTCTATCCCCTTGAGTGTTCTTATTATTTATTTTTAGGATTAAATATAGAGAGGGTGACTTCTAGGATGTGCATTTATTCTTTTAATTGTCAACGACTTTTATGAAATCCCAACCAATCCAATTCCCATCTTCAACCTAGAGAGGAATATTCACTAAAGAGAACCGTTGTTGGTTCGCCAACAATTCCCATAATGGAAGAATATACATTATTTCCCTGAATAGGGGATGACACATTATTCCGTAACTCAAAATATTAGTATGCCTTACATTGCTTGGTACCTAGGTGAGGTGGTTTCTTATCAAGGGAGTAGCAATTGATAAGAGTTTCCAAATTGTCAAGCTTGTTGTCACACATGAAGGAAAGTCGATACATGAATCTGGTCCCTCGCAAAATACTTATGATATATCACAGATTTCCACAACTCCTCTTTCTGAATTATTAGTCTCTAGACAAGCTTTTCTCCAATAACTATGCTCATTAAGGAAGGTTCCCTTATACCTAGGAAACCATGACATTTTGGAGTTCCAATTAATGCCCACTTAACTAGATGCAACTTTTTGTGTTGGATTTACCCCCTTGCCACATTTTTTTTAATTATATGAGATATTTTTAATAAAACCCCTTAAGTGGCTAAGAAATATGAGAATTGAAAAAGAGGGAGAGTGGATAAAATAAATTTAATTAAGATCACCCTTCCAGTTGGGTTCAACCAAAGTGTGCCCCATTGATCAATTTATTTTTAATTTTGGACAGAATGGGGGTCCCATACAGATGGGGAAAGATATTTAAATATAAAAGCATGCCCAAGTATTTGAATCCCTTTCAAGAATCTAAAATAGAGAACCCCAATGTTAGAATCAACTGCCCTTGAATTATGTTACCAACATTCTAAGAATAAATTTGATTGTTTTCTTTCTTAATCATGCCTCTAGAGGCTAAAAAAGAATTAACTAAAACATGCTTGAAGTGAGTTGCTATGATGATCAAGGCACCCCCACCCCCCAAACCCATAACAAAGTATGATTAAAAAAATTACAAATAGTTAATGTTTTCAATGCCTCTGACATGACTTATTTTACGAAGCAGTTCAAAACTTCTTTCAAAATTTAATCAAATGTTAAGAGACTCAACCATTAAAATACATAAAATGGGAGATAAGTGACATCCTTTCAACAATCCTCTTTAAAAAAGAAGAAGTTCATATTTCATTTACCAAAGGAGATATACATGGGCTTGTGATACAAGAAGAAATCCATTTGATCACTCTTTAACCAAAGCAAAACTTTCATAACACTGAAAAGAAATTGATGATTTAGCCAATCAAATGAATTGTCCATATCCAATTTTATGTCATCCCTTTTTCACCTCTGGATTTAAGCAAGTGGATTTCTTCTTGAACTAAGATGACATTGTACACAATTTACTTGTTGCTAACAAACCCTTGATTTTCAAAGATTAAATTTTGGGTAGAGGGTTTGATTTTGAGAGCTATGTTTTTAGATATAATCTTGTAAGACATATTGCAAAGGGATATTAGTTGGAAACAAGCAAGGGATGAAGGATTTACTTCCTTTGGTGCCAACGCTAAAAAGGAAGAGTTAATTCCACCCCCCACATAACAATGTTGATAAAGATAAGCAATCATTTGACAGAGATAAGTTTAATAACCCCCCAAAATTTTTTTTATAGAAATGGGTAGATAATCCATCTAGCCCTAGAGATTTATTTTGACCAAAGGTTGTAAAAACTTAACAAATTTCCTCTTTTGTAATAGGCTTAAGAATTGCTTCATTTTCTTCTTCAGATACTTGGTGTGTAATGTGTTCCAACATATATCAGACTACTTCTTTGTCATAATTCTTTGGGTATTTATATAAAGCATTAAAATGTGGAACTGCTACTTCCTTTATTTTGGAATACTCTAAGAGGTTCTCCCCATTAACTCTGATGAATTTAATATTATTTCACCATTGCTTATTTTATCTTAATTATGTAAAAGATTAGTCTTCTTATTTCTTGTACGTAGCCGCAAACTCCATAATTTTAAATGCCACCTCTCTTCTTCTACATTTAATGCTTTGTGATAGAGGTGAAAATCCTTTTCCTCTTGAAAAATTTACAAATAAATGTTGTCATTTTCCATTATTTTCTGAATACTTTCCAATTTAGATTGATGGAGAATAAATTATTTACCCCTATCAAAGTGATGATCTTCAATCCAACTCTTTATGGATACCTTTAACTCTTTAATTTTTTGTTCCCAAATGAATCTTGGGGAACCAATGACCCATTTATTCCAAATCTTAGGATATCATTTCCATAAACTCCTGATGTTGAAGCCATTATAGATTATACCAAAATTTAAGGGGGCCATAATCTACATCTGGGAATAGACAAAGAGATAGGATGATGATCCAAACCACTCCAAGATAAAATTTGAGAGGATAATCTTGATTCATTAATCAAGGAAAGCATAGCTCACTAAGAGTTTATCTAGGTGTGAAACAATGTGTCCCACACCCACTATTTTATTGCTCCAAGTATATTTTTAAAATGTTGACACAATTAATTCATGAGAAGAGATTAATCCTCCATCAACTCTCTAAAGTGGTACCTCATAGGGGGTCCTCCTCTTTTTCCCAAGGGTGGGGGGTGGTGTTGAAATCACCCCAAAAAATACAATATTGATTGAACTTTGAATCATTTGGATTGAGAAGATGAGAATAACAAGAAACGTATTCATGGTAGATCATAAGCATATAAATATTCATGTGCATATATTTTGGCTAGGAATATGTAGCGAGTGGATCACGAGCCAATGGGGAGAAATGGTTGGTAAAATATTTGGAGAGAAAAAGACACCCAAACATTACGAATACCCCTAAAGACACCACATGAACTAATTTTTATTTCCCACATTCTCACGGCAATGATCCACGTTTATGGAGAACTTCTTGTGTAGAAATTATATAACTTATGTGTTATAAATCCAAGATTATCCTGATCACACACTATTTTAACTTCATGCACAATACAGAATCTATTCCACCATTGATCATCACATGCGGAAATTAAATCAATTGCAATGCACACATGAAACCATAAAACTTCACACACATGAACACAGTTGTTTAACGGGAAAGCTTGAAGCTGAAAACCCCAAATATCTGTATATAATATATGTCATAGATATCTTGTAACAATCCTCATACAAAGATGATCATATCAAGCTCTCAGTACAATACAATCGCTACACACTAATCAGGCCCGATCTTGCAAATCCATGCACCAATCTTTGCCACCTGCTAGCCTGCCTCTACTGCGTGATCCCTACAAAAGAATGGCTCTGAATGAAGTCAAATCCACCAAGATTGCACTGCACAATCCTCATTGGCATCTCCACTGAGTGTTGGATGCAATCTGCATCACTATAGTCACGACTGATAGTCACACTTGCTCTTTCACCTACCTCTCCACTGGTCTCCATTGAAACTGCCATGCATTGTAGTTAACTGATCTATTCTTCAGTTGATTAATGATTTATTATTTAGTGAATTAATTAACTAATTAGCTCACACCACTCTCACTAGTGTATCAATCAGTTAGACTAGATACAACTAGCTCAAGTGAGTCTAACTGAGTTAAACTAAATACAACTCCACCAACTACTTCTATAACTCCACCAAACTCTGTCACATGAGTTCTAACTGAATTCCTCATGCATTAGCTCCAGTAAACCCTCAGGAATAGCGTAATTCCTTCTGTCAGCTGCTGTGCCACATCTGTGCACTTAACTGAAGTGCTCCAAGAGAATAAGATAATGTTTAGAGTCAAAATATTATTAAGAGCTAATAATATTCGACATATCTATTTTTAGACTGGCAGTCTAAAAATAGACTCCGCCCAATATGTCTAAAAATAGAAGTCCATCTATTTTTCCAACTTGACCAACCATCCAAAAATATCATCCTGCAACTCATAGAATATGATCGACATGTCTAAAAATAGACATAGTCTAAAAATAGACTTTGCGCCAAAAATAGCCTACGGCCCACTTAGTGAAGGCGACTCTTTTCACTAAGCTCATCATCTTCTTGAATCTCAACACTCCCTCTCAACAAGATAGGGATTATCAGCCACCCCGATCCTGTCTCTATGGTATTCGAATTTGCTCCTGGCGAGCGCCTTCGTCAGAATATCTGCATCGTGATCCTCTGTAGGAATGTAAGAAAGCAACTGTTGGACATTGGGTTCAATGCGCCCCGTGTGTTTCGCGACATGGAATAACTGCCTCTCATGGATCATAACTCTGGCGATTGTAGCGGAGACTAATGCCTGCAGGTTTTGGTCTAACGGAAATCGTGATTCCAACAAGTGGTATCAGAGCGACAGGTCTCGAGTTCGAAACTCACCCGGCTCGCGTTGGGGGGGAGATTGTTGGAAATTGGGTTCAATGCGCCCCATGTGTTTCACGACATGGACTAACTACCTCTCGTGGATCCTAACTCTGGCGATTGTAGCGGAGACTAATGCCTACGGGTTTTGGTCTAACGGCAATTGTGATTCCAATAGCAACATGATCTTCCGCTGCACACAATCTCTGATATGATGGTACCAGATGTCAATATGTTTAGATATATCATGAAATACTAGATTAACCGAGAGTTTAATGCAACTCTGATTATCACAATATATCACAGTAGGATCTAAGTGTGAACTGAACAACCCGACTAGGATCTTCCTCATCCATATAGCCTTGCATGCAGCCAAACTGTGCAGCACTCGACCTCTTGCTAAAGCGAGTGCCATGGATCTGTTTCCTATTGTACTAGAACAAGAAGCTGTTGTAGACTCGATACTAAATATCCCTCCCGATATGTGCTCTTTGATAGTTGGGCTTCCTGCAATGCATCTGTGAAGCCATGCGGCTTCACCTCATCCAGCTGTCACCGTACCACAATCCATACCTCGTTGAGATACCACTCAGGGACATGCTTGCCTGCCTTTCAAAAGAGCTTGGTAGGCTTAATCATCACTTGTGAAAGCTGGTTTACCGCATAGCATATGTCTGGTATTGTATTGACTAAATACATGAGCGAACCCACCAACTGTCGATAAACAGTGGCATCCACAACCTCTGTCGATGTAGCATCCTCTTTCTTCCAATTTCATGGAAGAGGAGTGTTGATAGGCTTGCAGCCTTGCATGTGAAACTTCTTAACTTCTCCGGTATCTCACGGGCATACTTTTGCCTTGACACAAGCAGGTCCACCCTTCCAACGCAGAATTTCCAATCCTAGGAAGTAATGAAGGAAGCTGAGTCCTTCATCTCAAAATCCTTTGCAAGATCTACCTTGCATGAGTGTATCTAAACTAATCATCACCCGTTACAATCAAATCATCAATCTATATAAAATGCAATGATCAACATCTTCCCCTCCACCACAATCTGGTATAGGTTAGGATCAGCCTCACTCTTGGAGAATCCAAGCCCGGTGAAGTAGCTGTCTATCTGAGTGTACCAAGCACGAGGTGCTTGCTTCAGCCCGTACAGTGCTCTCTTGAGTCGGCACACATGCGACTCACTGCTGAAGATCTCGAAACCTTCAGGCTGCTCTATGTACACCTCCTCCTCAATAACTCCGTTGAGGAACGCAGTCTTCACATCCATCTGATGAATGTGCCACCCCATCTGCACTGAGAGAGCAAGGATCGTCCGTATGGAAGAGTACCTTGCGACAGGTGCAAAAGTCTCCTCATAATCGATCCCCTCGATCTGTGAGAAGCGGAGCAAAATCTTGCCTTGTACTTCTCCACACTCCCGTCAGCTGCTTACTTCACTTTATAGATCCATCTCGAACCTACCACTGATTTCCCTTCCGGCCTTGGGACAATCTCCCATGCACTGTTTCTGACAATCGAATCATACTCTTCCACCATGGCATCTACCCATGCGGGATCCTCCACAGCTTCCTCGAAATAATATGGTTCTATCACGATACACTTGCTCATCAGAGCCATGTATCCAGTAAATCATTCAGGTGACTATCTCATTCTGCGTTGTGATGTAGGTGCTCCTACATTTTGCACTGCATCAAGATTCAGTCGCTTAGCTTCTATAGTGCGCTTCTGCCCTCTGATGTTTGGCGCTACATGAGTGGTTTCTTCCATTCCATGAACCTCCTCTTGTGGTTGATCCACATCCAAAGGCTCATCTTTAGGAACAAGTAGCTCCTCATATGCATGCAAGTGTAGCTCCCTCTCAAGCGACAACTTCATGGCTTTACGAAAGTCATCCAACTGTCTAGCAAATACACATGATAATTGTGGGGTGTTTATGTGTACCCCACAAATATCCAAACCTCTACGGTTGGCTCTAGCATCTTCCTGGCATCCTTCTTCACATGAATGTAAACAGGTGAGCCAAAATCCTTCAAATGAGAAATATCAGGCTTCTTACCAGAAAATGCCTCTTCGGGTGTACTCATGCAAAGTACTCTATGGAGACAACGGTTTTGCACATAAACCGCAGTTTTGCATGCCTCAGCCCACAAGTGTATGGGAAGGCCCTGATCATGCAACATCGCTCGTGCAGCACCCACGATCATTCTTTTCTTTCTCTCTGTGACCCCATTCTACTGTGGGTTATGAGGCGCTATGAGTTCTCTTCGAATTCCTTCTGTGCTGCAAAAGTCTTTGAATTCGCCAGAGATGTATTCACCGCCATTATCGCTCCTAAGAGCTTTCACCTGCTTCCCCGACTCTTTCTCAACCAGCGCCTTGAACTCATAGAACTTTGAGTATGTCTCGCTCTTCTTCTGCATGAATAAGATCTAGCACTTACGAGAAAAGTCATCAACAAATATCACATAATACCTGTGCTTTGTTGTTGAAGCTACTGAGAAAGGTCCACATACGTCTGTGTGAATTCTCTCAAGGATCGTCGTGGCATGAATATCCTTCTCATGAAAATTTTTCTTCACAAATTTTCGCAAAGTACATCCCTTGCACCGATCTGACTGCGCAAGTGTACCCTTGGGAAGCCCAGTAAAAATCTGCTGCAAAATTTTCAAAGCGTCTGGTGAAGATGGCCCAATCTCCTGTGCCACAATTCGCCCTCATCCCGGCTCACCACTCCTTCTGCTTTGCTTGCCATTGTTGCGTAGCCATATACCTGCAATTGATAAAGGTTCTTAACTTGAACCCCTATCCTCCGGGTTTCACCAGTTGTTTTACTACGCAGGAAAGCCTTTCCCTCGCTAAAAACAACATCATATCCCCTGTCTTCCAACATCGCCACAGAGATCAGATTCTTCTTCAATCCTGGAACATGTATGACATCCTTCAAAATGAAAGGTTTACCAGACTCCCTCTCAAAGGAAATGGTCCCAATACCAGTCACACTGTATCTACCATCATCGCCCATCTCGATGTGACTCCAAGATCCTTCTCATCCAGATCACTAAACAAATCTTTGTCTCCGGTCATATGGAAAGACGCACCACTTTCAAGAAACCACACTGATCCCCTCACACTTGAAACCAAGCATGTGATCAGTAAAAAATCCAGCTCAAACAACAAGGCTAAGGCCTCTCTAGCTGCAGATCTAGCAACCTTCTTATTTTTCTTCTTTTGTGGACAATTAGTGGCGTAATGTCCGTGTTGGTGACAGTGAAAGCACTTCACCTTGGACAAGTCCTGCTTC
This sequence comes from Pinus albicaulis, assembly GCA_034641835.2. Classification (NCBI taxonomy): domain Eukaryota; kingdom Viridiplantae; phylum Streptophyta; class Pinopsida; order Pinales; family Pinaceae; genus Pinus; species Pinus albicaulis. The sequence goes on along the minus strand of CM076580.1, from coordinate 1,060,608,884 downwards.
TTGCCTTTTGCATCGGATTGAGAAGCATTCCTCTTGCTCTTCCCCTTCTTTGCATTGGAAGCCAAAGCACAATTTTCTTCATCTAAGTTCTTTGATGAAGATCCATCCTTGGTACTTTGCCTTATCTCCTCTTGCATAGTCGGACCCAAGTGGCGCTCCCCATCTTGGCGAGTTTCTCCCAAAATCCATGAGTCCTAGTAGCTGTGCCAACTCTTTGGAAGCCCAAGGAGAGCCAATCTCACCAAGTCCTCTTCATCTACAGTAACCCCCACACTTCCCAGCTCATCCTTGCAGTGAACTAACTTCATGAGGTATTTTGGTATATTGTCGCCTTTCTCCATTTTTATTTTTCTGAGCTTGTCTTTAAGCACCAACTTCCTATGGTCGCTTCTGCTTTGGAAAAAGTCTGTCAAAGCTTTCCACATTAATAATGGAGTAGCTTTACAGTGAAGCTTGGGCACTATGTGATCCTTCACACCTTCCAATAGAATCCTTCGACATTTTGTTGTCTTCTTTTGCCATGCGTCAAGTGCGGCTGCATCGCTAGAAGCAGGTTTTAGAATTTCAACATCTATGAACTCCTTCAACCCATTATCATCCAGCACCGCCTCCATCCTGTCCTTCCATGCAATATAATTTGAGCTGCCATCAAGGGCATACTCCAATCACAATCCGTTGAAAGACATTTCAATCAATGCTCAACTTCGACACCAAGAAAACACTGTAGCAAATTCGAATTCCACCAGCAGAAAACTCAACCACTTCAATAATTGCAATCTTCTATGATCAATATCCCTCTGATACCATGTATAAATTATATAACTTATGAGTTATATATCCAAGATTCTTCTGATCACACACTATTTTAACTTCATGCACAATACAGAATCTATTCCACCATTGATCATCACATGAGGAAATTAAATCAATTACTGATGCACACATGAAACCATAAAAATACACACATTAACACGATTGTTTAATGGGAAAGCTTGGTAACCCCAAGTATCGTATATAATATATGTCATAGATATCATGTAACAATCCTCATACATAGCCAGTCATATCAAGCTCTAGATTACAAGCTGTCGCTACACATTAAAGGGTAGATCTTGCAAATCCATGCACAATCATTACCACTGCTAGCATGCCTTGAACATCATAATCCTGTGAGAAGAATGGCTCGAATTAACTTGAATCCACCAAGCTTTACCTTTACTTGCCAATCCTCATTGGCATCTCCACTGAGTGTTGGATGCAATAAATGCATCACTATAGTCAGAACTGATATTCACACTTGCTCTTTCACCTTTCTCCCCACTAGTCTCCACTGAAACTGCCATGCACTGTAGTTAACTGATGTATTCTTCAGTTGATTAATGAGTTATTATTTAGTGAATTAATTAACTAATTAACTCACACCACTCTCACTAGTATATCAATCAGTTATACTAGATACAATTAGCTCAAGTGAGTCTAACTGAGTTAAACTAAATACAACTCCACCAACTACTTCTATAACTCCACCAAACTCTGTCACATGAGTTCTAACTGAAGTCCTCATGCATTAGCTCCAGTAAACCCTCAGGAATAGTTTAATTCCTTCTTTCAGCTGTTGAGCCACATCTATGCACTTAACTGAAGTTCTCCAAGAGAATAAGATAATGTTTAGAGTCCAAATATTATTAAGAGCTAATAATATTCGACATATCTATTTTTAGACTGGCAATCTAAAAATAGATTCCTACCTAATATGTCTAAAAATAGAAGTCCATATATTTTTCCAACTTGACCAACCATCCACAAATAGCATCCTGCAACTCATAGAATATGATCGACATAGTCTAAAAATAGACATAGTCTAAAAATAGACTTTGCGCCAAAAATAGCCTGCAGGCCCACTTAGTGAAGGCGACTCTTTTCACTAAGCTCGTCATCTTGTTGAATCTCAACATCTTGGTCCCCGTTTTTTGTCTCCTAGAAAAGGAGGATTAGGGGCTTTTACTTTCTTAATATACTTTTTCTTCTACCAATTTTCTCTTTGAACCTAATCCCCCACAATTCCAATATAACATTTTCATCATTTATTGCGATATTTTTAGCCCCCTTGAGCGAGGGGAGACCACTTCCTTTTCTAGTTTCCCTTGTCCCTTTAAAAAAGGAAACATATATTCTATATTGAACTTCCAATTATTTGTCTTTATCAACTTGTTCCTTTATTATATTCATGTTTATTTTCCTTCCAACTTTCTAAAAGCTTTTCTTTGTCCTTGTTCTTTATCTCATTTGTCTTCAAATATTTCATGTTTGGAACCCACATAGAAAGGTCCTTGATGTGCTTTGGGATTTTTTAGGGAGAGAAAGACTTCCTCTTCTTCTAACTCTGACTCTTCCTCGTGCTAGTCCAAATTAGGGACATCCTCTAACGACAACGTATCCTCATTTTCTCTTTCTTAATTTTTCGGATAAATTTCCTTTGGGAACTCCCAATGGGCATCATATTGTATTCTTCCCTCTTCTTCCATTTGCTCCAAAACATCATACCTATTACAAGGTGAATTTTGTTACTTTTTTTTACTTGAGGAGGTGACCTAAACCCCTACATGCGATGTTATTTTTTGGGAGAAGTGGGAGCATTCACACCATCGCCATCTATGTCTTGGCATTTTGGAATTGAATTTTAGTGAGTTGAGCATATTTTTCATTTCAGGTCCTATCACTGATCTCCATCTTCATCCTATTTTTGATGATCGTAATAATTCTTGAAATTTTGAGAAAAATATCCATATTCATGACATAAATTTCATTTTGAAGGCATTTCATCATATGCCACCCCTTGGATGAAGGAATAGTTATCTAAGGTAAGATGAATAGATGTAGGAAGACCCTTATCCAAGTCTACTTTCACAAATATTAAGGAATAATAAATCATTTCTTCATGTATCTCATCTTGATTTATGTATCTTCCAGTGCATTCACTATATTCCAAAAAGTTTCATCATTCCATCCACGAAGGGGAAAATAAGGTAACTTGACCCATACAAAGACAACAATGGGGACATCATTTTTATGATTAAAATTAAGGCTCTAGAAATCCATATAAAAACCTTGAGATCCCATGAAATATTAACTGTAATGGAAAATCATATCACAATCCTCCTAGTTTCCAGAAAGGAAGGTGGAAAACCCACAAACATAAAAATAAATGGAGAGTTGGGCATCAATGAGATGCCACTAATTTTTTTCAATCCAAAGATTCAAAGATCTAGGGGAGGGACAGATATTATTAAACTGACCTATCAATCCTTGATCTACTAGCTTAAGTGCCATTGATAAAGACTAAGAGCATGGGTTGTTATCTTGGGGATCTCCTCGAGCTTCATCACAAAAGCGGGTTGGCTTGGCCCGCGAAGCTCACTAACCTCCAACAACTAGTGCAACGAAGGAAAAAATATTAAGATAAAGGGGAGGTATTAGAGAAGCAGGACCCCTAGAGCTTTAGGCCATTTGAGAATTCTTATTTGTGGCTATGGTTTAGCTACACACTGTAAAGTAGGTCAAATTAATGCTTCCAAATTAAAAAGTAAAGACCCTTAACCAATATAACCCCTAATAATACTAATGAATTAGAAACACTAACACGTTACAACCTATAACCACTATGTTCACTAATAAATAATGATATCATTTATGATATGACCCCTTACAAACAACATTGCTAGTAAATTTTATTTTGTATTGTTTTTTTACCTTAATTTTTGCATCCTTATATACCCATTATAATGGATATGGGCTAGAATGATCACGAAACTCCAATCTATTTTTTTTTACCAGAGACACTTCTATGAGATTATCCTATGAACCTAAGTTGAACAAGGCATTGTTCTTAATCTCCTTGACAAGGATCTTAATATAGAAGAATTTGGTCATCTCCTTCTCTTACTGATAATTTAGGTTACTCAAATTCACCTCCTTCTACATCGATGTGTAAACAATATTCTTGTCCACATCAGAGTTGATTTCCTCAAATTTGTGGCAAGAATATTATGTTTCTTCCCATCCTTATTTTGGTTCTTTGGGTTTAGCTTTGGATGTAGTTTCAAGCACTTCTCTAAAATGTGACCATCAATTTTTCATTGGTTACAGTGATAGATCCTTAAAATTTTGTGCAATGACTATTGTCTTCATGTAATTTTCCCTTTTCCACTTCTTCTTCCCTCCCTTAGAAGCTTCCTAGTGTTTTTCTTGATTTCAACCACTTGACTATCCTTTATTTTGGCCTATACTTTCAAGGTACTATGCCTGCACACAAGACTCGTCCACTATTCTTAGATTGAAGAACATCACTCACTTTCATAGATGGTTGCTTTAGATCCCTTAGATAATTGAGGAGTACATACAAGTTCTTAAGAGAGAGACCTAGCAGTATGGACATATTCTAGAACCTAATTGTGTACTCTACCTTTCCTATGCTTGAGTTAGTTCCATTAGATCCATTTCTCCTTTGAATACTTGTTGGGGTATAATTTGGATTTATGAGGGTTTTGAAGTCCTCCCACTTAGTTATTAGGGGATTTCCATCTAGTCTAAATGCCTCTAAATGAATTTCCCACTAAGTTAGGGCACGACCCTCTCACTTCAAACAAGAAATGGTATTTTTTACTCCTCATCTATGTGATGAAATCTAAAAAATACTTCTAATTGTTTCAAATAATGATTCAATTTTAAGGCATTGATCTCACCTTGGTATTGATTTATGTCTAAATTTGCTTCCATATTAAACAATGATTATGAATGTGTAATGACACTTGAAATCAATTGCTCTTTTTCAAGTTCTTTCCTTGACTCTTTTCTAGGTGTTCATGATCCCTTGACTTTCCCTCTAATATAGCCTCTCAGTTGGAACCTACATATTCTCTAATCCCAAGATTTTTTGCTAGCTCCAATATAAGGAGGTTAATATTGTTGCAAATATCAATGACTTGCACTTCCAACTTCACAGAACTCTCTTTTGTTGGATCAGGGTTATGGTGAATAGACTCATAAGCCATGGATAGCATTCTATGAATTTATGCTTAAAATATTTCTTAGACCCCCTACAACTTCCCAGGAGACTCCCCAAGAGAAGCCTACTCTTATAGCAATATGATTTGAAAACTAGCATGGATATTCTATTGTGCAATTTGAAACAACAAATCTAGTAAATTAATTGAAATATATTCTATAAAGGTTAAAGTCCTTTAGATTGCATATTACTGATTATTGATTTTCTATATGTGTATGAAATATAAAATAACCACAAAAATATAGAGTAACAAATATAATCACACCGTAAATCTTTAAAGTTCTCGCCAAGAAAAAGAAGCTCTGCAAAACCCCAATGAATGTCTCTATAAACCATAGTTGAGGGCCAATGGCAGTAGGCTCACTGGGGGCCTCTCCCCCTTCATAGGATGATGTAGTTTCCTTTTAGGCCCTTGTTTCCTCACTCTCAATGAAACCTCACTCAACGGAAGTGCAATCATGATTCGTCAAAAATGACAAGACCATCGGACGCACTCCCTTTAGGCTTTGGGGGGACCTTTTTCGCTTTCATGGATTGTGTGCTGGTAGGAAAATCTACTGGGATGTTTCCATCCCCTATATCCATGGAGCATTGGATGGAAAAGAAATGGAAACCATTGATGAAAGGAAGTATCGATCTCTATGCAAATGAAAATGGGCATGAACAAATGGTCGTTGGATTTAGATCCTGGAAATGACATCCCAAATGCAGTCATATTGTGGGTTAAACTCTTGAGACTTCTGCTATCTTATTGGAGTAATGATTGCGTGAGAGCGATTGGAAATTGATTGGGAAAATATATGGATAGATATTAAACAAAAGGCCATCAATTTTCTTGCACTAAAATATCTATCGAGGTCAATTTGGAGAATGGATTTCCCTCATAAATCAATCTCACATTTTGGAAATGGAGCCACTACTAGGCTCTTGATTACAAATAGGTGTCGTTCAAATGCAAGGTTTGCCACAAATACAGTCATTTGATGTGGGATTACCAGAAGGCACAAGATAATAAAGTAAAATAACTTGGATAAATAGCTCAAGAGGAGAAACAACAAACCTAGAAAAAGAGGGGTAACAAAGGGAAGGCAAAAACAAACCAGAAACCTTTAATGTAGGGAAAAAATGTAGCATCATCCTTTGTAAATTATTTCGAGGTTTTACAGTCATAGGAGGATAACTCTTACATGTTATTTTGTCACCATGACACTTTAATGTCTTTATAGGTTCATCACTACCTATATTATGCTCCCTTAGAGGTAAAAAACCCTAATATTCCTAAACCAAGTCTTAGAATTGGAGAAAAGCTCATTAAAACCTTAAAAAGTCTAACTTCGCACTTTTCCTAGCTCTTTTTTGCGGATCCGCAAATATTTTTTCTATAGCCTGCGGCACATTCTGCACATTCTGCTTATAAAACCTACGGACCCCCATAAAAGGTAAAATAAAGGAAAAAGTAAGTTCTAGAAGCCCAGATGGTCGAATATTCTCCCAACTGGAAGCTTCTAGAAGCGCGTTCAGTTCGAGCTTTATTCTCTACTCATGAGCTCTATCCCTTCACTCATGGAGTTTATCCCTTGGTATGTGGAGCTCAAATACCTTCATGAGAGGAATCCATCCCCCTCTTCATGGAACTGAAAATACCTCCATTTCCTATAAATTGAGCTCATGTTTCAGTCTCAAGGGTAGCTTGTAAATGGTAGTTTGTGAATGATAGATTATAGATAATTGATGGAGAAATTCTATGAGAGCATACTCTTTTTGTTAGTTTCCTTTGACATGAGAATGATTACAAACTCATGTTCATAACTCTATACTCAAAGAGAGAAGCTTGTCAAACCGAAGGGAGAACGGTTGTTCAGGACCCCGGAATAACTTGTATAACATCAAGGCGACAGATTGTAAAGGTTACTTCTTATTATGCAACTTAATACAAATGGATTCCATTTTCTCATTGAATTGTTCATGTATCTATTTGAGTAATTCAATTCTTAGCTTCCTTGATCACTGAGATAGATTAGTGTTTTCTCGATTATTATATCTTGCAAGTGCTTTTAGTCCTTTTATCTGTCTTTGATTGTAATTTTCACATGCTGAAATGACCTCTTTTGGAGTGACTGGATAGAATATTTTGGCAAGTGTTGGACTTCAGGTAGGGGCACGTCCTCGTACTTTGTTATTAATAATTCTTAATCACAAATGACCTAGAGAAAATGGTTTACATTTGGTTGTTTGTTTCTAGATATCCTTAAGATACTGGGGAGATCGTTCTTGCCCGCAAGAAGGATTTATCCGCATAACAATAACGAAAAAGAAACATCTAACAATATCAAGGGAAAAGAATCCCCTCAGAAGTAGGAGATAAATTTCAGAGAGGAGAAGGGGGGGATCCATGTCCAAGAAACCTAGAAGAAGAGGAGCCAAGAGGATAGGCTAAAACCATAATCTATATGCCTGTATATGCAATAATTCACCAATTTCGAAAACAAAATAAAAACCTCAAGTAATATGTAAAAAATATGCAAAATTTGTGTCCAAAAAATTAAAGGAGCAAGTCAAAGATGTTGGAAAAGTATTTATAAGAAACATGTCTTAAAAAAAAAGTTGGGTTGATGAGGTCAGTATTTAAGAAACTGCAAGCAAAAAGAAATTGCAAGGGAGATATTCAAAGAAGGCATATAGGGAGGTAGAGGCAGAAAAAAATAAAAATAAAAGCTAGGAAATCGACCCCAAATCAATGAGGCTTTTGAGGCAACAACATCTAAGGAGAAGGGCTTTTGAGGAAATAAAGTAGGAGGCCTTTACACACTTCTATTCTATCTACATAGAAGACATAGAGTTATATCTAGAATATAAGACGAAATAATTTATTTCTTGTGTTCTAGAAATTGTCTCAAATGATGACAATCGATAAATTACTAAGGAATAGAAGAAGGTGAGGTGATAGAAGAAATATGGTCATTGGATCAAGACAAGGCCCTTGGACCTTATGTATTCACAATTAGTTTTTATTGCACCTTCTGGAATCTAATTAAAAATAGTCAATGAAGATGTTGAAATGGACTTGTAGGAAGGAAAAAATTGGAGGTAGCACTAACCCCTCTTTTCTTTCCCTGATCTCTAAATAATTGAAACCAGTGAATTGTACATGCTTCAGGCCTATCTCACTTTGCAATGCAACCTATAGAATTCTAAAAAAAAAATTGGCTAATAAATTGAAGAATATTTTTCCATAAATAATTTCAAAAAATCAAGGAGGATTTATGTAGCATCGTCAGATCCTAGACAATATCATTCTCGTGTAGGAAGCTATTCACTCCAGCAAGGTGAAGGGGGAGTCACGTTTTGTCATTAAACTTAATATGGCCAATGCTTTTGATTGGGTATGACACTCTTTCATATTCCTATCTCTTGAAAAATTAGGTTTTAATAGAGATTTTATTTGTTGGATAAAGGCATGCATATGAGCTCCCTGGACAACACTTTTAGTAAATGGAAGTCCCAACCCCTTCTTTGCAGCCCTTAGGGTACTACGGCAAGGATGTCCTCTCTCCCCTTTATTGTATATAATATTTGTTGAGGGCCTAAGCAGAAAATTGGAATGAGATAGAATGGAATGGTGGCTAATGGGCTTAACTATGGCGTGAAATGTCAAGGATGTGTTAGAAATATTGTCATTGATGGCAAAGAAAGAAAAGAACAGCAGCAGGGAATATGTACAGCAGAAGGCAGAGGCAGAGGTCGAGTAGCGCTGAAGCAGAAACAGGCAAAGGAGACAGGCGGAAGAACACTGCTAAAGCGTAACAGTTAAATACAGAGGCAGAGTGAAACGGTCGAGCAGTGGAGGCAGAAGCAGCGAATATGGAGACAGTGAAACGATCGAGCAGTGGAGACAGAGGCAGAAATACAGAGGCAGTGAAGCGGTCGAGCGGCAGAGGCGTTAGCACAGCAGAGGCACATAAATTTCGGGAATCTTAACCCAAGCGGCATGCATATATATATATATATACACAAACCCCTATTCCAAGAATCGCTACCTTAGCGGGAGGATATATGTATCTAATTCCGAGAACCATTACCCAACCGGGCGGTACATATAACATAAACACAATTTCGGGAATCGTTACCCATGTTGGAGTACATATGTAGCGCATTACATATATATGTAGTGCCTTATATATATAAGTTTCATGTTATTGAGCCCAAATTTAAAATAATCAAAGGTCCAATGCATATGTATTAATTTACGTGGAGCGCTTTATGATAAACAAATAACCAAAGTACCGTATGGTGGGACCCCTTACCCAATGGCATCGGAGATTATTAGGGCAGCAGAACGTATAAACCAAAACTTGCGATTGCAATTGAAGCCCCGACCCAATGGGCTTATAAACCATGAGTAACAAGTATTTGAAGTCTGGCATGATCGCATCCAAACAACCCAATTGCATCAGAGAAAATCTGGCAGCGGATCACTTGCAACTAAAAGTTGTGATTGCGATTAATCGCAATCGGAGTTAATCCAGGGTATCGGAACATGTAACAAAGATTTGCAATTGCGATTAATCGCAATCGAAGTTAATCCAGGGTATCGGAACATGCAACAAAGATTTGCGATTGCGATTAATCGCAATCGGAGTTAATCCAGGGTATTGGAACATGCAACAAATATTTGCGATTGCGATTGAAGCCCGGACCCGATGGGCTTATAAACTATGACTAACAAGTATTTGAGTTCCAATCGCATCGGCAAAGAACAGTGAACAGTGATCAATCGCATCGGAGCAAGGCAGCTTGTGATTGCGATCAATCGCAATCAGAAATCGCTGGAGGAGAAATATATCGCATCGAAAAGCGTGGCAAGTGGGCCCGAAAGGGCATTTGTTAAGTATTAATATGATTCTTCATTGAAGTGGCAGTTTATATGATTAAAACTTTATATAAGTTCGTCGATAATTGAAACTACGAGATATATATGTATATATACAGAAGGCGTTGTTATAAAACGCTGTAGCGATTATATTGAAATATGTCGCGTGGTCTGTGGACCCACAGACCTCGGCTCAAGGTGGAGGGTGATTCTTTATTTAAAACAATTGGGATGTATGTTTGTTCCACTTGCAGAACTCACCACATCAACAAGACACTTGCTATGTACAGAGCGTTGGAATTTGTCCAGAATTACAATCAGCAGTTTCATATATATATATAAAGCGCTGATATAAAAATATAAATAAAAATGCAGCTCATAAATTCAGGAGTTACGCGGCAACCATAAACAGAAAGGCATACAGAGGAGAGAAAGGGACCAACACATTCAAAGAAAAGACAAATGCGCAGCGATCCAAAAGGTTGTATGAGTGAGCTGGAGCTCTCATTGTAATTAAATATAATATTTTAATTGGTTTATATTGTTTGTGATGCATTGGCAAGTCTCCGGAAGAGAGAAAATATCCCACTGTAATATTAAGATAAGCACCTACAGTTATTTTTTTAATGAGCAAATAAAAGGAATGAGAAGACGGAAGCCAAAGAGTCATGACTATTCACTCTAAATTCTTTGTGAAATACAAACAGTCATGTGAGGAACTCTATAAATAATATCATCTTGATATGAAAAAAGAGGCTAGAGAGAGCAAATATAGACAAGGCAGAGTACAGAAGAGTGAGGCAGAGAAGATTAAGAAAATAAGAGCAGAAAGAGAAGCTATAGAACAGAGCTGATATCTGAGGTAAATCAGCAAAAATTCAGTTTGATAAATTGAGGAAGTTGGAGCTTCCCTATCAAGTTGCAGCTTGATAGCTGTCAGTTGTAGCTGACTGAGGTTGGAGCCTCCTGTAGGTTGGTGCCTGCAGAAAATAGTGGTGAGAGGGAGTTGGAGCTTGCCTTTGCATCACAACAATAATAAGTTGTGGTTTTCTCCCTTTATGGGTTTCCACTTACATCTGTTGTCTCTGTGTGTGTTTCTTATGTGTTGATGTGATTCTTTCAATCTGCTTAATTGTTTGTTGCTCTCAACATAAGTGTGGTGTCACATTAATTTAATATTGGCTGCAACATTTTAAGACTGTTCACAAATTAAGCTGTAAATAAATTTGGTGAAAATTTTGAAAAGCTTATGTATGTATTAAACTGATTCACCCCCCCCTCTCAGTTTAATTAAAGATTCAACAATTGGTATCAGAGCGGGTTCCTTTGTGCAAGTCTAACAACTGAAAGGAGATCCTAGGTTCCCAAGATGGCTAGTAAAGAAGGATGCTCAACCAATAAAGCCCCTTTCTTCACTGGTGAAAATTATGCTTTCTGGAAAATCAGAATGAGGAAATACATAATGTCTCTAGGAATAGAAGTCTGGGCTGCTGTGGAATTAGGATATGCCCCGAAGGCAACTGACACAGAGAAAGAAACAAAACAAGATTTTGTGGCTAACGCAAAAGCCATGAATGCCATTCTGAATGGATTGTGTGAAGCAGAGTTTATTAAATTAATGCACAAAGACTCTGCCAAAGAAATATGGGATACTCTTGAGAACATACATGAGGGAGACAAGAAAGTAAAGACTACGAAAATTCAAGTCTATAGAGCCCAGTTTGAGAACTTAAGAATGAATGATGATGAATACATTGTCAGTTTCTTCCTAAAAGCTGCAAAAATTATTAACAATATGAAAGCTCTTGGAGAAAAAATGCCAGAAAGTATAATTGTACAAAATATTCTAAGATCTCTTCCATCTAAATTTAATCCAAAGGTGTCTACAATAGAAGAAACAGCTGATTAGGAGACCTTGACCATGAACCAGCTACTTGGAAATCTAACAGCCTATGAAATGAGGCTCCCACAGAAAAATCCAAGTATGAGGGAAGCAACTTTTAAAACAGAAAAGAAGAAAGAAGAAGAGGGAGACATATGCTCATGCTCGGATGAAGAAGAGGCAAAGTTTGTCAAGAAATTGGATAGAGGCTCAAGTAAATACAAAGGTAAACTCCCCTTCAAATGCTTTAACTGTGGAAGAGTGGGACACTATGCTGCTAAGTGTCCTCACAAGAAAGTAAGAAATCAGACTCAAGAGTCAGAGAAAAATAAATCAAAGAACTGGCAGAAAGGAAAGAAGTTCAGCAGAAAATCCTTCTATGCTCAACAAGACAGCAGTACATCTGAAGATTCAGATGAACCCTCAAGTGAAGAAGGAACCTCTGAATTCTTATTGATGGCCATAGAAGAACTTGAAGGTATCCTACTAGAAGATGAAGAAGAAGAAGGGGAAGTCGACCTTAAGGGGGAGCTAAGAAGTGCTCTGGAAGAGATTGACAGACTCAAACTGAAATACAGAAAACAAAAGGACATTCTTCTCAAGTATGTAAGAGAAGAACAAAACTCAGAAGTCCTCATGCAGCTGAAGGTAGAACTTGAAGAAGCCAGGAAGATAGAAGACATGTTACTTCAGCAAATCAAGGATAAAACCCGAGAACAAGAGAAACTGGAAGAAGAAGTAGTATGTCTCAGGAAGAAAATAGAAAATGCTCAAAGGAAAGTGGTTATAAACTCTTCTCAAACAACAAGCTCTAGTAAGTTGAGTGAAATTCTGATTGCTCAAAGATCCCCAATGATAAAAACAGCAATAGGCTATGAAGGAGAATCGAGTAATGGCAAAGAAAAGGAAAACAAAAATATAATTTTTGTAAAAGCAAAGAAGACTAATGAAGCAGCCCAGAAAATTCCTACAAAAGAAGAAACATGTAATAAGGATGACAGAGATCAGAAGAAATCTCTAGTAATAAAGAATGCAATAAATACTAAGATGACAGAAAAAGAATCATATGCCCCTGAGTATGTCAAATTTGGAAGCCATCAAGGGAGATTCTTCCCTCCTATGAAGAATGCCACATGTTATGTCTGCCACAAGCCGGGGCACATTGCTACATATTGTTATGCAAGGAGGAGTAATTCAAACCTGCAAAAGATGCAAACAGTGAAGAGATTGTCTCAAACAAACAAATGGAGAAAACAACCTTACATCAGGTATGCAAATAATTTCTATGGTTATTGTTTTTATTGTAAGGAATTTGGCCATAAAATTACTGAATGTAGAAAGTATGGAGAAATATGGATGTTCAACACCTCAAGGAGGTTTATGAATCAAAGAAATTTTGTTCATACTCACAATTCTGCAAAAACTATGATCAAATGTTGTATATGCAATCAAGTTGGACATATACCTTCCAAATGTTCTTTGAAAGGATGTGATTCATCAACTCACAAAAGATACCAAACAAAAGGATGCCTCCAATGGATAAAGAAGGAGAATAAGTGTGACTTAGCTCTAACTGCTCAAGACCTGAAAAGTCAGTGGTACCTGGACAGTGGCTGCTCAAAACACATGACTGGAGACAAAAGCAAGTTTATAACTCTTGATGAAAAGAAATCTGGTAATGTTACTTTTGGAAATGATAAATCAGGCAAGATCAAGGGAAAAGGATCAGTCAGCATAGACAATGGCAGAGGAAAGGCTCAAGATGTATTATTTGTAGATGGGCTGAAAGCAAATTTACTAAGTGTTAGTCAGATGTGTGACAAAGGCTGCGAAGTTCTCTTTAGGGCACAAGATTGTGAAGTCATATCAAGCACCACAGGTAAGACTCTGCTCAAAGGAGTTCGAACAGAGAGTAATGTTTACATTGTGAAAGAGGAAGATGAAGCATGTCATCTTAGCAAACTAGAAGAGTCATGGTTATGGCATAAAAGATTGGGACTTCTCAGCTTCGATCACATTATCAGACTAAGAAAGAAGAAAGCTGTCAAAGACATGCCAGAAATAAAGAAGCCATCTAATACCATATGCAAATCTTGTCAATTGGGTAAACAAACTTGCACATCCTTTAAGGTCAAAGAGGAGTTATCAACAAGAAGACCACTTCATCTTGTGCACATGGATCTGTGTGGACCTACAAGAACTAAAACACCAAGTGGAGAATCCTACTTCATGCTAATAATAGATTATTTCTCTAGAATGACATGGGTTGCTTTTCTGAAGAATAAATCGGAAGCTCTCGACAAATTCAAAATATTCAAAGCATTAGCAGAAAATCAGATAGGATGCAAACTAAAATGCATCAGATCAGACAGAGGAGGTGAATTCACAAATTATGACTTTGCAGATCTATGCAATGAATATGGCATAAAACAACAATTTACTATTGCAGGGACACCTCAGCAGAATGGAGTAGCAGAGAGACAAAACAGATCTGTTCAACAAATAGCCAGAGCCATGAAGCAAGAGAATACTATTCCACAAACCTTCTGGGCAGAAGCAGTACACACAGTAGTGCATATTCTGAACAAAGCCCACTTAAGGCCAAGCAGTGACAAGACTCCCTATGAACTATGGCATGGGAAACCTGCTTCAATTAAACATTTTAGAATCTTTGGAAGCAAGTGTTACATAAAGAATAATAATGAAAATCTTGGGAAATTTGATGCAAGAGTAGATGAAGGGATATTTCTAGGATATGCATCCAAAAGTAAAGGGTACAGGTGTTACAACAAGGCTCTTCGGAAAATAGTTGAATGTATTGATGTGAGATTTGATGAAGAACTTCCAAACAATACAAGAAATACAGACTGCAGCAGTCCATCAGAAAACCATGAAGAAGAAGACCAGAATGATGATGAAACAAGCAAGACAACAGAAGATGCAGAACTGAGCTTGAAAGCCCCCTCAAGATACACTCAGAAGAATCATCCTGAAGATCAAATCATAGGAGACAAGAAAGCAGGGGTCCAGACAAGAAGGGAGTGAACAGAACAAACAGAAGAGGTATACATAGCCATGTTGTCATAAATAGAGCCAAAGAAATTTGAAGAAGCCAGCAAGGACAAGTCTTGGGTGAATGCTATGAATGAATAATTGGACCAAATTGAGAAAAATAATACCTGGGAACTAGTGCCTAGACCCACTGAGAAAAATGTCATAGGCTCAAAATGGGTACTCAAAAACAAAATGAATGAAGAAGGACAGGTAATCAGGAATAAAGCCAAACTTGTCTGTAAGGGATACTCACAAATTGAAGGACTGGATTACGATGAAACATTTTCCCCTGTAGCCAGAATGGAAGCTATTAGAATGTTTCTGGCATTTGCTTGCTACCAAAACTTCAAAGTATATCAAATGGATGTAAAATCTGCATTCCTGAATGGAGACTTGGAAGAAGAAGTCTACATGGAACAACCAGAAGGCTTCTCATTGACAGACAAAGAAGACTATGTGTGCAGACTGAAGAAGGCCCTATATGGACTGAAACAGGCTCCTTGTGCTTGGTACTCAAGACTGGATAAATATTTGCAAAAATAGGGTTTTAAGAGAGGTGGAGTAGACAGCAATCTATATATAAAAGCCCATGAAAATGAACTCCTGATAGTTGTAGTATATGTTGATGACATTATGTTTGGAAGCAACAGAGAAGAACTAGCAAAAGGGTTTGCTGATGAAATGAAAACAGAGTTTGAAATGTTGATGATTGGAGAGCTCATTTTCTACCTAGGACTGCAAATTCAGCAAAAGAACACAGGTACATTCATCTCTCAAGAAAAATACTTAAAAGAAATGTTGAAAAAATTCAAAATGGAGGACTGAAAACTTGTGACAACCCCCATGATCACGGGATGCAAGTTGTGTGCTGATGATGGGTCTGCAGATGTAGATCAAAAACTCTACAGATCCATGATAGGAAGCCTATTGTATTTGACAGCATCAAGACCAGACAACATGCTAGCAGTAGGACTAGTGGCTAGATATCAAGCAGCACCTAAACAAAATCACCTTCTTGCAGTGAAAAGAATATTCAGATATCTACAAGGAACAGCACAATATGGACTTTGGTATCCTAAAGGAAAAAGCTTCACCTTGACAGCATACACAGATGCAGATTGGGCCAGCTGTGTGGATGATAGAAAGAGTACAAGTGGAGGTGCATTCTATCTAGGAGAAAGTCTGGTGGCATGGTTAAGCAAGAAACAAACATCTATCTCCCTGTCTACAGCTGAAGTAGAATATATAGCAGCAGCAGCATGTTGTACACAAGTCATGTGGATGAAGCAGACTCTTCAAGACGTGAAGGTAAGCATTAATGAACCTATCTCAATCAAATGTGATAATACAAGCGCTATAAGTATATCAAAAAATCTTGTGCTTCACTCAAAAACTAAGCATATCCCAATCAAGTATCATTTTCTCCGAGAGCAAGTGGCTCAGAAGATAGTAAAGCTGGAGTATGTGCCAACAAAAGAACAGACAGCTGATATATTTACCAAACCTCTTGCTAGAGAATCATTTCAATATTTGAGAGATAAATTAGGGTTAGTATCTACAGATACTACTCTCTAGTATGAAGAGAAAGAACAGTCTCAGGGGGAGAACAGAAACGAAAATATCATTCCTAAAGGAAATCAGCAAGCAAGGGAAGCATAAAACAGGTCCACAGGATCAAAGAGATATAAGATAATATTCTCAGTATTATCAGCATTCAGCATGAAAAAGGTCAGTAGCAGAGCAAAAATAACATTAACTTGCTTACACCTAAAGTAGTATATTGAGCATTGAAGCAATATCTTCTTCTATATATATAATTGCATGCCTTCCTGAAGCCGAAACATGTATATCTCCAAAGTTTTTTTTTAATATCAGTTACAAAACTGTGCGAAGGCTGTTTGCTGAGTTTTCAATCAAATATCTTGAATATGCTTTTGCGGAAATTCACTCTGATAGAATAGTCAAAATATCTGAAGAATAAAGGAATAACTGTGATTACCATCTAAATAAAACTGCACGGTTGATAAGTAAAACTGACCAAAACATTGAAGGGTTTGTTTTGAAAACACATTATACAAAAAGGAAAGTCAGTTGGCTTCTAATATTGAAAGATATTGCCCATTCTTACAATGAGTTGTAAGCTCTGGTTTGATTCATTGTTTACAACAGCAACAAGGACCTTTCAGTCGTTAAATGCATCATCCCTGTCTGCAATCTAGCACAGATTACAAACAACGGGCACTACAGATGAAACATAGCTATAAAACATATATTGGCTCACTATATCAGACAGAGACAAAACGTATATTCAAGTTCAATAATCCTTAAAGTGTTCTCTTAACAAGTCTTGTACAACAGTCTGGAGCAGCAGGGTACAAAGACAGAAAATGGTGGTCTAAACACAAATCAAAGAAAGGAAATGCAACGACAGAGCCTATACGGAGAAATGAGGTGTCGTCCTTTGCCATTGATGTCAAAGGGGGAGGAAGAGCAAGCAAAAGAAGAAAGGATTCTAACAGGAAAACAGAGGAAGTGTATCGCCATCAATGCCAAAGGGGGAGACTGTTAGAAATATTGTCATTGATGGCAAAGAAAGCAAAGAACAGCAGCAGGGAATATGTACAGCAGAAGGCAGAGGCAGAGGTCGAGCAGTGCTGAAGCAGAAACAGGCAAAGGAGACAGGCAGAAGAACACTGCTAAAGCGTAACATTCAAATACAGAGGCAGAGTGAAACGGTCGAGCAGTGGAGGCAGAAGCAGCGAATATGGAAGCAGTGAAGTGGTCGAGCCACAGAGGCGTTAGCACAGCAGAGGCACATAAATTCCGAGAATCTTAACCCAAGCGGCATGTATATATATATATATATATATATATACACACACACAAACCCCTATTCCGAGAATCGCTACCTTAGCCGGAGGATATATGTATATAATTCCGAGAACCATTACCCAGCCGGGCGGTACATATAACATAAACACAATTCCAGGAATCGTTACCCACGCTGGAGTACATATGTAGCGCATTACATATATATGCAGCGCCTTATATATATAAGTTTCATGTTATTGAGCCCGAATTTAAAAGGATCAAAGGTCCAATGCATATGTATTAATTTACGTGGAGCGCTTTATGATAAACAAATAACCAAAGTACCGTATGGTGGGACCCCTTACCCAATCACATCGGATATTATAAGGGCAGCGGAACGTATAAACCAAAACTTGCGATTGCGATTGAAGCCCGGACCCGGTGGGCTTATAAACCATGAGTAACAAGTATTTGAAGTCTGGCATGATCGCATCGGAACAACCCAATCGCATCGGAGAAAATCTGGCAACGGATCACTTGCAACTAAAAGTTGCGATTGCGATTAATCACAATCGGAGTCAATCCAGGGTATTGGAACATGCAACAAAAATTTGCGATTGCGATTGAAGCCCGGACACGATGGGCTTATAAACTATGACTAAAAAGTATTTGAGTTCCAATCGCATCGGCAAAGAACAGTGAACAGTGATCAATAGCATCAGAGCAAGGCAGCTTGCGATTGCGATCAATCGCAATCGGAAATCGCTGGAGGAGAAAAATATCGCATCAGAAAGTGTGGCAAGTGGGCCTGAAAGGGCATTTGTTAAGTATTAATATGATTCTTCATTGAAGTGGCAGTTTATATGATTAAAACTTTATATAAGTTCGCCGATAATTGAAACTACGAGATATATGTGTATATATATACAGAAGGCGTTGTTATAAAACGCTGTAGCGATTATATTGAAATATGCCACGTGGTCTGTGGACCCATGGGCCTTGGCTCAAGGTGGAGGGCGATTCTTTATTTAAAGCAATTGGGATGTATGTTTGTTCCGCTTACGGAACTCGCCACATCAACAAGACACTTGCTATGTACAGAGCGTTGGAATTTGTCCAGAATTATAGTCAGCAGTTTCATATATATATAAAGCGCTGATATAAAAATATAAATATAAATGCAGCTCATAAATTCAGGAGTTACGCAGCAGAAATAAACAGAAAGGAATACAGAGGAGAGAAAGGGACCAACACAGTCAAACAAAAGACAAATGCGCAGTGATCCAAAAGGTTGTATGAGTGAGTTGGAGCTCTCATTGTAATTAAATGTAATATTTTAATTGGTTTATATTGTTTGTGATGCATTGGCAAGTCTCCGGAAGAGAGCAAATATCCCACTGTAATATTAAGATAAGCACCTACAGTTATTTTTTTTTAATGAGCAGATAAAAGGAATGAGAAGACGGAAGCCAAATAGTCATGACTGTTCACTCTAAATTCTTTGTGAAATACAAACAGTCATGTGAAGAACTCTATAAATAATATCATCTTGATATGCAAAGAGAGCCTAGAGAGAGTAAACATAGAGAAGGCAGAGTACAGAAGAGTGAGGCAGAGAAGATTAAGAAAAGAAGAGTAGAAAGAGAAGCTACAGAACAGAGCTGATATCTGAGGTAAATCAGCAAAAATTCAGTTTGATAAATTGAGGAAGTTGGAACTTCCCTATCAAGTTGCAGCTTGATAGCTATCAGTTGTAGCTGACTGAGGTTGGAACCTCCTGTAGGTTGGTGCCTGCAGAAAATCGAAGGGAGTTGGTGCTTCCTTGCAATTTGTAGCTTGTTGAATTGAGGATAGAGCCTCCTGTCGGTTGGTGCCTGCAGAAAACAGTGGTGAGAGGGAGTTGGAGCTTGCCTTTGCATCACAAC
This sequence comes from Pinus albicaulis, assembly GCA_034641835.2. Lineage (NCBI taxonomy): Eukaryota > Viridiplantae > Streptophyta > Pinopsida > Pinales > Pinaceae > Pinus > Pinus albicaulis. Next base: position 1,060,589,277 of record CM076580.1, on the reverse strand, counting down.
AATAATAAGTTGTGGTTTTCTCCCTTTATGGGTTTCCACTTACATCTACTGTCTCTGTGTGTGTTTCTTATGTGTTGATGTGATTCTTTCAATCTGCTTAATTGTTTGCTGCTCTCAACATAAGTGTGGTGTCACATTAATTTAATATTGGCTGCAACATTTTAATACTGTTCACCAATTAAGCTATAAATAAATTTGGTGAAAAATTTGAAAATCTTATGTATGTATTGAACTGATTCACCCCCTCCCCCCCTCTCAGTTTAATTAAAGATCCAACAGGATGTGAATCACTCACAATTCACAGTTGACACTCTTCCTATGGGGGGAGCCTCGAAAATAATAGCTAATAAATTTTAATATTCTCTAGACAAATATCTTGATTTATCAGGTGCCTTAGTGAACAAAAGGAAGAGACAAATTTTTGGATGGTTTTGTGTTAAGTCCACTTTAAGAGATATTTCCTCAATGTTAGAATTTCTAGTGGAAATCAGATGGAAAATTTTCAAGTACTTACAAGTTCCAATTATATTGGGAGCCTCATCATTGGAGAATTAATATGAAGTCATCCAAAACCTTAAAATAAAAAACACTAATCATGGGGAGCACAGTGGCTTAACACGGTTGGAAGAGTGGCATTAATTAAATCAATAATATTTTCCCTTATGATTTATTTTTGTTTAGGATTATTAGCTCCATCAACCAAATAGGTGGTCCAATCATAAAATTTCTCTAGTAAAGGGGGGAATCAATGTGAAGAAAATCCATCTTGTCAATTGTAATATTGTGTTGAAATTATGCAACAACAATCAAATTCCGTTATGGACAGCTCATATATTCAAGATTATAATTTCATTAGATTCCTCTTTTTGAGAGGACCAAAACCGACTTATAGATCTCCCCAATCAGTCAAGCGAAAGTTAAATTATGAATTATTTTATTTATTGAAGTGAAATGGAATGGGTCGGCCTAACCACATGTGGAATTAGTCAAGTTGGCCTTAACCTCAAGCAGGCTCACACAAAATCTATAAATAGAGGTGATCTCAAGCTCATTATCACACACTTTGTCAAGTGATCTTAGATTTTCATCCATTGTCTTGGTTCATCTATTTTTTCTTGGCTAGCACAGCTTCGAAGGAAGAAGCTCGCCCAAGGTTCGGTATCACAGGTGAGAGGCTTGCTCTGATCTAGGGCTTCTGGGCCATATCCATGAGCACAAAATTGCAGAATTTAGGCCAGAGTCGCGGACATAGCATGGCAAGGTAGCGGCTAAGTTTCCATAGCCGCAGGCTAAGCGTGTTGAGGTCATGGCTAGGGTTTCTAGGCTAAATTAGGTTGATCAAGACCTCAGCCGCGGGCACAGTGAGTCTAGGTAGTGACTAGGGAAACTTCAGTGGCGGGCACAATGTATTGAGGTCATGGTTAAGGGTTTCTGGGAAGATCTGAGTTTGATCCAACCACCAGTGCTCATGCAGATGTTTATAGTCAACTTTAACAATCTCCTGGATTTAGATCTAGGACTGGACAGTTGTTTTCTGTGAGTTTTAGTGATCATTTGTATATGAGGTTTCGTACCATTGTGGATCTGTAGATTTTTTTATCTTCTCTATATATTTACACGACAAGATGTATCTATAGTTCTCACTCAATATCAGTTGTGTTCATCAGTATACTACAGCGAGTGTCAATGCATTTAAGTTCTCAGATTCAAGCTCCTTTAGCATAAGTATGTTTATGGTTATATTTTGCATATGCTATTTGTTTTCTACATCATGAAGATATGGATCTATGGATCATTGTACTCTTATTTTCTGAATCATTTGATGACGATCTAAGAAGAATAATTTGCAAGGGTTTTCCCCATAGTAGGTTTTCCCCTGGTTTCGGACCAATCATGGTGCCTTTATGTGTGCATGTTTTTCTTCCTTTGTTCCTTAACGTTTCGTTGCTTAGATGATGATGATGGTATTTTTCTTTCTATATAGTTTCTCATGTTGATGGTTAATAATGTAGATCTGTATAATGACATAATTATTTGGGGTGAATTTAACATGATATTGAAGAAATTCAACTATCAAAGCAAAGAATAATGTAGCACTATGAAAAATTAACATGGTATCATAGTTGGGCTGAAGAAAACCCATGAAGACACTTTTATGAAAGCAATAAGTGGATGGTAAAGACCTAAAATAATTATTGGGTACAAGAAAACCATAGGTAGTTAGTGCTTAATGGTTTGATGGTGAGGGTTAAAGAGAAACCTTGGTTTATGGTAAATTCTTGAGATAAGATATATGTGAAGCACTTAGGATCGATTTTTCAGATAATTTGGTTGTTGATAAATTTGATGATTGAAGGCAACATTGTTTATGGTCTATGGATGTCTCTTGGAGGTTGGTTCAAGAGGGAGAGGAGCATCTCTCATTGAAGATAAGTATTACTTGACTTATGACCTTACTCTTGTTTATACTTATGGATCTGATTATTATGATAATTGTTTATAGTCATTAATTCCTCCATGTATGTTTGAGCACATGGATATTTCTAACCTCCTTGATGATATGTGATGAGGATCCCTCTTGAAGATATTTTGAAATGCGTGAAAGATGGCTAGATCTAGAAAAGGTAAAGAGGCACTTGAGGACTGTAAGTTTCCTATGTGTGAAGATCCACAGGTAATACCACAAGGTGTGCATGGTATATTTCAATCGTAACATTGATGGCTAGGTTAGCCCTATGGTATGTTGAGAATGTCTCCTTCTTTTGGCTCATTTGGATTCATGATCCTTATGTGATGAAATGGTGCACCCGTATTGAACATTTTCAAGAGGATAATTGATTCTCAGAGGTCACTTTTATTTTATATCTTGGATATAGTGGCATAACTTGATGTTTTGCTAACATCTATTGTTTTGAGATCTTGATCTTGACTCTAGTAAATGGTACTCTTGACTCTTGATATGCATAAGATTTGTTGGATCTCTTATAGAAGTTTACCTCATTGATATGGTATTGATAATGCTTGTGATAAGCATGACGAAAGCTCATGGAAAAAGAGAATGACACTATGTTGGTTTATTGAATAACCTAACTTGATCCTATTGATCATTATAAGCATGGTGTTGGTGACCATGATTATAGAGGCATATCTATGAGATTGATGTTCTAGATCTCCTACTACCTATGGTTATGGCATATGGTGAAATTAAATGCCCTAACTTGATGTATTGTTATTGGGTTCATAAGATTGTGTTGTCACATCTGCCTATTGCCCTGATCTTTCAAGTCCAGCCCTTAATGAAACGCTGATGACATGATGTTGATGATCATGATAGATATGTGTTTATGATCTAACAGATTTGTTGTTGCATAACTCCTGTAATGACAGGTTGATGACATGAATGAAAATGAAATTACATGCTCTTCTATGATTTGTGGGTATCTGACATTGTTGATCTACAGCAAAGATCTGAGCCTCACTCGCACAATGGACTAGGCATGAAATGATGGTCACCTAGAAGATGTCGCTTTTCTCGATGACAAGAAGATTTGTTAGCACGAAAGTTTGTATGTTTGAACCAAACTTGTGTTTGCAGGTGACCGAGACATTCATATGAGTATGTCACTATGTCTATGCTACAAAAGTTCGACATGATTTGGCTAACTAATAAATTGTGTTTGGAACTTTTGGCATGATGTTTAATGATTGAGATATGTCTAAAATTATAGATCTTACAATGATCACACATTTGGATTTGACATGATTTGATCTGATGATGGTTGATTTTCCCAGATGACAATGTTATGTGAGCATAGTGACCTTCAGTGTCTTATGTAAGTATTCAAAATTATGGTTTTGTATTGGCCCTCTTGTTCCTAGCACAATGGTTGCTGTGACTCAGTATGAAAATGGAACATGCATGACTTAACCTTGATGTATGTACTAGCATCTAGTAACAAAAATGACTTGTAATGACATGATTGACCTGTTGACTTGACAATAAATTGAAGTCAAGACTTGATATGAGCTCTACCTATCTCTGGTTGAAAGAATTGATTCTATGATATCAATGTCTTTGATAATAGTTTTGGTTTGGCTTCCAAACTCTTATGAGACGATTTTTTTGACACGACATTGAGTAATGTACGATTGTTCATGTTGGCTTGGTAAAGCATTATGTTTACCAAGAATGTTGCGTGATGCAAGCTCCCCGATTCAGATTTGTCCATATTTGACAGTGATCTGATGAATTCAGAATGATGAGTTCCAAGGTAAGGCCTTGATTTTGATTGTGACTTTGGTTTTACATATTGATAGTCTACCCTTGACAGGTGAAGAGCCTCTAGCGATCTAGGTTAGATGGAGATGGCTTATGAAGCTCGAAATAATGTATCATGGCATGATGAATTGATTTCAGAAATTCGGGAAAGAAATATTATATTGCAAATTTGTTGATAAAATGTCTTTGTGTAATGAAATTTAAATCCTTGGACTCTCTAGTTTAAAGTTCAAATGTTGTTGAACTTGACATGGCATTCGATGGTTGATTAAAGCATTGTTGTTCTATTTTGAACATCCATCCATATATCATGTGTATAGAACATGATTAAATTCATGAATGAGCTGCTTCATTCAGAAATGCTACCAAACATCCTTTTGGAATATCTGCATGAAACGTTCTACTTTTAAAGGTTGAGATATTTCTCCCATGATATGTAGTTGCATGAATGAACTGATGATGTTTGGGATTATTATTGATGAGCACATTTGGATGTTGCCCTAATATGAGATCTTCCATGATATTTTGGATGAGAGGTCCATAGCGTGATCGAGGTCGAGTACAATGCTGCTAACATGGATAGTTGTGAGACAGGATGTAGAAGCTCCTTAGAGAGTTGTCTAAGCATGATCTGGATAAGACATGGATACATTGTGATGACATAGAATCCCATATACATACAGTTGGGACCATAGTTTCCCCATTCATTGAGACAGTGTAGTTGCTCGAGACAAGCTTAGACTTGTGCTTAACACCTCCTTGAGAGGGAGGATGATTATGGTATCCATGTGTGGTTGACAACTCTATGAGTATGGTATCTTGATGTGATTGGTATCTTGTTGTGATTTACATGATTATGTATGTTCTAACATAACATTTGATTTGATGTCCTGTATGAACAGGAATCAGCTGCTATTGTGATAAGCAGATACCAGATGTGAGTATGTTGAGAGCAGCGTTGATCGAGGACACTGAGCCAGATCTTCCTCCCTGTCTGAGCTCCCAAGACGAGAAATTGAGATAGAGAGCTCCTAGGGTTGAGGGAACTCTGGACAATAGGGCGTATTCCCCACCTGTTACCCATAATAGGGTTAGAGATGTTGCTCCCCTATCTTCATAGGGTCGGAGAACGTTGCTCCCCTGATTGGTCTTGGCAAAGTATAGCCCAATTGGCATCATACCCACAAGCAGGGCTTGTTGGGAATACCACTCCTTGTTTGGCCAACAAGTTGAGAGTGTACTTGGGGTGTACAACCAAAGTCGATTAGGATGCAGGTGTTCTACCACATGACTATTCAGGGCCATCAATGGGAAGATCAATGGGCAATAGGATGGGTTGAGATAACCCTATGCGGTTCTGGGTTGAGAATGAGCTCCCCAATGTGATACCAAGGTCGAGATGGGCTTCCCTTCATGGATGGATATCCTATTGCTAGATATGGAGTTGTAGAGGTATAGCTCCCCCATGAGATTCTGGGTCGAGATGTGATCCCCAATGCAATTATAGGTTGAGTCGTGCTCCCTGATGATATGCTTTCCGATGATGATTGATGATGATATTCCGGGTTGTAGCCCACTATTAGAGAATTTAGGATGTAGCCTGATGGATGAAGGGTGGTAGCCTAAGCTCCCCTCCAGTGACAAATTCTTCTTCTTCTAGATCCGAGAATGTTCAGCACATGAGCAGCAACAGTCAAGAGATAAGTTGGAATAAGCATGAGAAGTACATTGATGATTTGTAATGAGAAAGATCCACAGCATGATGACTACGCGTCAGAGATGATCAGTGACGATACGTGATGATGCATGAAGATAATAGAATGACATATTGATCGATGAACAGATATTGGCAGGTGGAATTCTCCCTGGTTGAGAGGGAGTGTTAAAATTATGCAATTGCAGTCAAATTCCACTATGGATAGCTCAGATGGTCGAGATTATAATTGCATTAGATTCCTCTTTTCTAGAGGACAAAAATCGACCTATAGATCACCCCAATCAGTTAAGCGGAAGTTAAATTATGAATTATTTATCTATTAAAGTGAAATGGAATGGGTCGGCCTAACCACATGTGGAATTTAGTCAAGTCAGCCTTAACCCCAAGCGGACCCACACAAAATCTATAAATAGAGGCGACCTCAAGCTCATTCTCACATACTTGCTCAAGAGATATTCGATTTGCATCCAATGTCTTTGTTCTTATATTTTGTCTTGGCTCACACAGGTTCGACAGAAGAAGCTCGCGCAAGGTTTGGGATCACAGGCGAGAGGCTCGCTCTGAACTGGGGCTTCTGGGCCATGGTCGCGGGCACAGAACTGCAGAATTCAGGCTAGAGCCGTAGGCATAGCGTGGCAAGGTAGCAGCTAAGATGCCATAGCCGCGAGTTATGAGTGTTGAGGTCGCGGCTAGGGTTCCTGGGCTACATCGGGCTAATAAAGACCTCAGCCGCGGACACAGTGAGTCTAGGTAGCGGCCAAGGAAGCTTCAGCCGCGGGCATAACATCTTGAGGCCGCAGCTCAGGATTTCTAGGCAGATCTGAGCTTGATCCAACCACCAGTGCTCATGCAGATGTTTGCAGTCAGCTTTGACAATGTCCTAGAGTCAGATCTACGACTGATCAGTTGTTTTCAGTGAGTTTCTTCGTTGATCGCCATATTTGGGTTTCACACCACCGTGGATCCGCAAATATGTTGATTTTCTATATACAACCACTACAAGACGTATACAATTCTCACCACCGTCACTTGCTTTCATCAAGATAATCGCAACTAGTGTCGATTCTTTCGCCAAATTCGTGCTCCTTCAAAAGAGGAAGTATGTTTATGGTGACATTGTGCATATTCTAGTTTTTTTCTACATCATGAAGATAATGGATCTATGGATCATCGCACTCTTGTTCTGCCGAATCATTTTGATGGCGATCTAAGAAGAAGAATTTGCAAGGGTTTTCTCCATGCGGTGGGTTTTGCCCCTGGTCCAGACCAATCTTGGATGTCTCTATGTGCGTGATTTTCTTCCTTTGTTCCTTTATGTTCTGCTTTCTGCTTTAGATGATGATGATGGTATTGTTCTTTCTATATAGTCTCTCATGTTGATGGTTAATAATGTAGATTTGTATAATGATATAATGTTTTGGGGTGAATTTAACATGTTATTGAAGAAATGCAACTATCAAAGCAAAGAACAATGTAGCTCAATGAAAAATTAGCATATGGAAGGGCATGCCATTATGAAATGTCCACTTGTTCTCCATGGTTTGTAAGCTCTTTTTACCCAATTACTTTAATGACTTGTGTTGGAAGGCTAGGGGACACATTAGATCTTATCCAGGATTGCAGATGGTGTCCATTGTGAGTTTGGTCTCTCTATATGCGGTTCTAACTCTCCAAAGGGCTACATTGGCACATGTAGGGTGTGTGTAGAGAGCCATGGGCCTCCACAGCAATAGAAAACGCTCCATGGATCCCCAGAGATGTTCAGAGATTGCTCGAGAGCCACCTATTGGACGAAGAAGATGCACTTGGTTCACCATGCCTTGTCGACCCCACAGTTGCACCATATACTTGGCAAGAAACCCAAGACTTGTACACTGATGTGGCATCATTTATTCCATCATCTAAGCCCTTATAGATGGTATACAGGCATCTTCGACTTACTTGGAGACCCATGAGGTTATTGGTGTGCCCCCACACCCACTGGGAGCACCACAAGTTTATTGTTTGGAGAACAAGGGGCCACCCCCTTATCCATCACTTTTGAGGGTCCTGCTCATCATTATGGTAATTATGGACCTCGTCGGGCCACTTGGAGGGCCCAACGACATGCATTGTTTATCATTTAACCTCTTGAGAGGCTTATTATTTTATTTATGAGCTAATTTGGTGGACTTGTCACCAAAAGTTAGTTACTTTGCACATTATTTTATTTTAGGGGCTAATGTGGGCTCAATTAGATAATTCGAACTCCTAAGAATTGTATAAATAGGAGTGACATGAATTCATTTTGAATCATCAGTTGGATTGGATCATTCTCTCTCTTGAGATTTTCGCATTTCCTTCTTGGAGGACGAATTGGAGCATGGATGAATTTTGATGTTTGAATTGGATTTTCTTATCTTGGAGCTTCTTTATTGGCAAATGTATTGATGGTTGGATATATTCTCTTACATGTAAGTACAATATTGATGCTATTTTCTTTTAATTTGTCAAATACATTGATCATGGGATTTTCGCTAATTCGGGCTAATTGTTGCATACATTTACTGCTTCATTGTGGAATTATGTTTCTATATAGCATATCTCTATGTATGGGCCATGTTTGTTGAACGAATTGTCCTAGAGATCGAAGTTATCTTGATAGGCCATCTTCATTTGCGAGCGAAGTATAAACGCTTTAAGGTCACTTTCTTTTTTTGCCCTAACGTTGGACGAAGTTGCCCTTAGAGCCCCCTTGAGCTAGAAACGACATCCTTCCTCATAATTCTTCTTGACTCCATATCCCCAAAGGAATTAGACATTGATCCACCATAAGGTGATCACCTTAAAACCTTTTTTCTTCACCTTTTGCCCCCTCTTTTCTAGGTCTAGCCACGTTTGGCCACCTAGGGCATCATTTTCTCGACAAAGTAGCCATAGAAAAAGTTTTACCTCCTAATCTCTACTACATTGGTGTGTCCTCAAGGTCTCCTCCAAATTTGAAGAAATTCTGACAGTGGGATTGTGAGATATCCCAAGCCCTAGCTCTTAGATCAAACTTTGCCCTGGTGTTCCCTAGGCTAGTACCTCATAGGATCAATTTGACACTTTTGAGTGGAAATTCTTGTTTTGATCATTTCCCCTTCCTTGTTTAGGTTAGGATCATCTTCAGTTGCTAAACGTCCTCCCCTTAACCTAGGTTGGGTCCACTTGGCCCCATGTGGTCGCATTTCTTATCAAAAACAACTCGGGAATCAAAGTTTTGAAAGGATTTTAGGGATTGGGAAACTGCTTTACAAGTCACATTCCCTTTACTTGGCCCTTAAATGCTCACCTCCTTCTCCTAGAAAGCTTTGTACCTTGCTTAAAGAGCAAGTAAGCTCCATTCTTGACTTTCTTTTGGGAAAGGATCATTGAGGTCACTTCATATTCATTTGTTGATCTATCTTTCATTAGTGACTTCCTATACACCGGGTCTCCTCCCATTGGTGAAAGTCCGTAAAGAGTAGGGCCTCTTAGCTGAGGTGACAGTGGGCTAAGTCTCCATCGTTGCCCTTGACCTAGCAGTTGTCCCTTTAGGAATCCCTTTTAGGTCCCCTACTAGTTTGAGTGCTAACACAACTAAAATAAAAGCAAAAGAAAGCCACAATGAAAGAGAAAGATAAAATGAAAAATATGGTTGGGACAAATAATTAGCACGTGGGCAACAGCCTTGCATGAGCTCTAACCCGTACCCCCTTCATTAGTTATCACCCAATTCCTCGAGTACATGATGCTCCATCCATAAAAAGGAACCCTTGTATTGTCCCAATGCTAATGAGTGATAAGTCGCCTCATCATTAAGGGGTAATAAATGTTAAATCTCAAAAAGCAAGCTTGGGCTCCTCAGCTATGCAACCAAATCAAAGCATTAACATAAAGAAGTAAAAAGCAAACCCGAGGGGTGGAAAAAGCAAGCCAAGAAAAGTAGTAACACATGCCTCCATGATTGCTCCCTCCTTACATCTATACACCCAGAATGTTGGACCACCATTAGCCATTCCATTGTCACCATCTTCACAAGCACCTATGGATTGATGGGTTAACCTAGGACCTGTCACTTCCCTTGGGGGCTAAAAACACCTAATAAGGTTATCTATCTAGCCATCCCTAACATAAGAGAGGGAACACTTATACAAGACTTGGTTTAGTTAGATATTTAAAGTTGATATTTGTGTGAAGCATTAATTGTTCCCCTAACATGAAGTTTGGTCCGCTATGATGCATCCATGGCTTTTATTGCCTAATGATTATTGAATTGCACATGACCTTGAGAGGGTTTTGTTAGGTGGTTCTCATCACACCAAGACATGAGGTGATTTCCCCACACACATCCTTAAGAAAGCAACAGAGGTCATACCATCTGTTGCAGAGAGAGAGAAGGAGAGAGAGATGGACCTTGATGATGCAGTGTTGCCTATCCAGAGCACAACGTTGGGCTATTTGATGACCCTGCATAATGCTTGACACCTGAGGGACCCCCAAATGTTGAAAACCTTGAACCCATGAACCTTGGTGTTGGAGATATTAATGATGTGCCCAATGGACCCAGGATGCCCCCAAGATGGTCTTGACATTGTTTGATGGGCATCACTTGTTCTAGAGCCTAGATGATGATGGCCATCTTTGAGATGACAAGGAAGTGCTTGTACATCACCTTGGAGCCCCAACGCTTGAGTTATTGAGTGCCATATCACCCCTCTTGCTCCTTTGAGGTTAACGTAGGGCACCATGGACATGACGTGTTGGCATGGAATCACTTTGGAGGCTTGCACATGATCCTTGAAGATGCATTTTGGAGTATGGAGCACTCATTAGCCCTTATAACAACTTTTGGTGGTTTATTAAGCTTATTTGGAAGATGATGTCATTATTAAAGAAAATTTTCTCCCACGTGTGTGGGATTTTATGGCACATTTGTTATGTTTTTGAGCTACAAGATTGGCTTGTAACCTTTTTCTTCAGAACACTTAAAGTAAACTTGTCAATAGGAATTCTTTAGTTGTTTTGTTGTAAAAATGAGTGGGAGAATGCTCATATAAATAGATCCTCCCCTCATTTTATCTTTTCAACATCAACATGTAATTTGGCCTATCTCCAAGGGAGTGTGACTTATCTCTTTTTCACTACATTGGGCAAAATGTGAATTTTATGTATGTGACTTTGCTATTGGAAGTGGTTTTTGGCTTGGTGACATTGCTCTGGGATTGAAAGAAGTGCTTTTGTGGAGGATTGTTGTAAGTTCATCACTTATCATTGATGTTTGCATGGTTTTTATAGTAGGGTTTCCTTTGTTCCACGACTAAATGTTTATCATTGTTGAATTTTTACTTCATAATTGGATGTGAAATTGTCCTCTTCAAGGCCTATAAGGAAACTATATATATACAGACCTTAAGTCTTATACTTAATTTCTCCTTTCAAAAGAATAATAATTAGGGTTTTAGAAGTGGGTGCCTTAAAGCATCCCCCCTCACTTCTTCAATATTCTTCCTTGGAAATTTGTGCCCTTAACACTTGTAGGATAAAGCATTGGTCCAAGAGTTTGTTGATCACATTTCAAACTAAACACAAACCTTATTATTTTCCTCTTCCCTAGAAGGCTAGGGTAGCCACTAGGTTTTAAGTTTGATTTATGTATAAAAGTTGTTGTTTTATTACATGAGGGTGACTTATAGTTGGGGGTTAGTCTCTATGAAACATCTACAAGCAAAATCTAGCATAGCGGATAGCATTGTATACCCTATGAGGGTTGACATCACCCTTTATTTTTGTTGTTTATGCATATCTAACAACCCTAAAATTGTTTTCCCTAGTTTAACCCTAGTCTCTATTCGACGTCTTTGCACCATTCATGTTGAATATCATTTTGAGGGCTTCCTTAGGCTACTATATGACATTGTATACCCTACGATTGAAGATCATCCAAACTCGAACTTATATCAGACCATATGTTGGTCTAATTTTAGAGTGCTTGAACCTTAGAATTGAAAACCTATATCATCTTTGGCCCTGCCAAGCTCTCTATCCATCTCTAGACCTTCAAAAACATATCACCTCGAGCCCTAGTATTAGAATACCCTTATAGGTAATTTAGGGAAGCCTCCCTTCTTGTTTAAATCTATAGCAGCGGAACTTGTAGATTTGTAGGCTTAATAGCAACAAGGGCTTTAATTATAAAAATACACAAGAGGTATTTATAATAATAAATATTTATTGATATGATATAAGACGACTGAATGATTACAATGAGGTCCTGCTTTTATACCTATGCAGGTGACATTTCATGAACAGGCATGTCTTTTAGACATGCCTTTTCAGTTAACTAATGACTACTTAACATAATCTTGATTGATTAGCTAGTAATTACATTTATTCTATTTTATTCTATTAATGACTATATTTATTACATTAGTTATGAATTAGGTTCATAACATTGCCTCCTTCTCGAAAAGCTTTGTCCTCAAAGCTTAACTTCTGACAATTTTCTTCACTTTCCTTGTTTCGAAAAAAATATTTTTATAGAGATTCATGTTGCGCCATATTACTTTCCATGTTTCCCGACTGATGGAACTTCATTTTCGTATCATATTTAATGAACCCCATTTAATGTACCACGAACTCTTCCAAACATATTTGATTTAAATAATATGGTAAACCGAAGATGAGTGAACCTCGGAATTGGGAGCATTGACCTGAACTGTCTCGACAAAATTATACATGCTCGCACACATAAGATTCAATTTTAGGCCAATATTCACACGAGAGCCCACATACCTCAGAATTTCCACTATGATGTAACGTAAAGGTTGAAATTGAAATCGTGAGTGACATGTGCAAATTAGACTGGCATAATTGAATTGTTTTTGTATAACTGCTCTCAAATAAAATATTAAATCGATTATATTTCATAAGGGATGAGGATGGGGTCCACCTATCTGTTAGAAATTACGGTCCACCTGGATATTAATTTAATTAATTAAATTATTATTTTATTTTTATTTTTTTATTTATTTAACTTTACCAGCGATGCCTACGGCCCTTCACGGCTTCCACCGACGTTGACTGTCATACATATAATTTATAAAATCAACTTATGATAACCCGGATTAAAAAGGACACGTCGTATCATTTAAAATACTTGCCACCCATTGATTCAAACGTTTATTGCATCTAGACGTCTTGATTAACTGCGCCAAGGTTTCGATTTCCGACATGAAGCTTCTCCGATCTGCGGCTATGCCATTGGTGGTCGGATAGAGCTTTTTTACAGCTAGAATTTCGCCGGACGGAATACTTCCCGTGAAGAAATTTGAAAAGAGATTGAGCATCTGCATAATATCTAACGGACTGAGTTCAGTCCATGCACCTTTCTCAAGATTGTAAATTTGAGTTCCTTTTATAATAACAGTATGAGCAGGAAGATTTACTCCCCATGCAAGAGTAGCAGTCGACACCAATACTTGAATATGGTCATCAGCAAAGAGGTCTTCTACCAAAGTTCGATCTGCTCTGGCCATCCCGGCATGATGGGTTGCAAAGCCATACGGCAATAGGTCTCTCAGATCATTGTTTTTCACTGATTCGGTCTCTGTTTGGAGAATCTTCCGACTAGCACTGTTTTCCTTCAGAAAGCGTCCAAGTGTGTCATAATCCACAGCATCTTGTTTACTTTCAACGGTGCCTACAACCACTTCAGCTTTCACATGATCGGCTTCCTTCTCTTGGTTATGAAAAGCCTTCCCTCTATGTTGGACATCTTCCTCCTCGCCTATTTCATTCTTTGACAGTTTCATAGAAGAATGACTTTGTTCTGCCATTTCCACATCTTGACACCCATCGTTAAAAGGCTTACTCTGGGAAAGAAGCCCATTTTTTTCTGGTGCACCTGACTCACCATGAAAATCTTCTACTACTTTTGATGGCTCTGCTGTCATTGGCTCACTTCTTTCAGATAAACAACTGAACTGGTCAATCTCTTCATTAACGGAGGTCCAACGTTTTCCACGTGCAACTGCTAAAGATGGGAATAAAAATCTGTTTGTCGGAGAAATAAGAGGAGACAAAAACCCACTTGATTTCTGAGAACTAAACAGAGACGAGACTCTATTTTCACCATGAGGAGGAATGAGAATTGAAGAAGCGCGTCTCAACTCCCTAGATGCTTCTGGTTTCTTTGTTGAGACGACAGGAGATGTAAAAGTAATGCTCTGGTTTTGAAGGAAATTTGAAGAGCATGCAATTTGATTTAGATTTGCTGAACTCTTAATATCTGAAATCCGTGGTTGCAAATCACCTAGTTTAGCTGAACCATTTGTTGTATTTTCCATGACAGTATGACCTCTGTCGTGCTTGTGATCATTAAGGTCTTGAGGTAAGGAAAATTCGTAATTACAAGTCTTCATCCAATTTAATGGCCTGTCTTGTGCAAGGTCAACAGACAGTTTAATTCCATTCTCACACTCTACAAAAAACTAAGAAGAGCTCCCAGAAGTCTTGGCCGTAAGATTATTGACTGGACATGTTTTGAATCTTGCATGTCCATTGTAAACTCTATCGCTTTGCCCAGCATCATCAACTACTGTTTCTTCTGCCAACAAAAACATTCCGTCACTGTTGCAAATATTGCTCGGGTTCTTCTTCTCAGCTTCATCACTGCCATAATTTTGCAGTGCTCGATGGTTTAGACAAATGGAAGAATTAGCTTTTGTATCCAGTGCCAAAGAAGTTGCTTTATATCTTGTGCCATTACAATCTTCCTGAAGTTTTTCACCAACCTCTTTCTTCATAGTAGATGCATACTCTGAAAAAGCCAGAGACACATCCATAGATAGATCTCCCACCTGATCCAAAGAGTCCACAGCTGTGTGAATTGACCTCTTCTCAACAGAAATACTGGATTGATTGAATGGAGAGGACCTAGATACGTTGTTTTGTGAGCCCTCTGCAACTTTTTTATCAGCATCTTCATATGCTTGACCAAGGCCATCCTGACCATCAACATGGGATTCAACATGCAGCATAGAACACTGTCCTTTAGATGTTTCAGTTGCATCATCACCTGCTAACAAGACCATTCTATCACCACCGTAACTAAGGTTCTGGTTCTTTATAGTTCCATCACAGTTGCTGGTTTGCAACCTTTGATGATTTAGAGAAATGGAGGAATCAGTTATTGTATCCACTACCAAATACGTGGTTTTATATCTGGTGGCATTACCCATAAAGGCACATTTATGTCCTGCGAAATATTTATCTCCACATTTCCAACATTTTTCTTCCTTTTTTCCTTTATTACGCATTGGTGGGGGAATGTATTTACTTGAATTTTCTATGGATGTTCTACTTGATTTTCCCTTGGCATAACTAACTGCTTTCTCATTATTACAGCATTTTTTATCTTTTTGTTTCTCATGTTTTTCTTCTCTCTTATGGATTACTGCAGAAATTTTTTTACAACATGCAGAAATTTTTTTATAACCGTTTGTGACTTCTGCACATGATTTTTCTAATTGTTGAAGCTTTTCTTGAATTTTTCTAATCTGCTCAATTTTTTTGGAATCTTCACGTAATGGCACATTATACGGTAAACAATGTTCCCGAGCTCGTACACTACGCTCATAGGCTTGTAAGACGATATTATGTGCCATAGCTTCAACTTGTCCTTAACTTGGCTCCGATACCACTGTAGCAGCGGAACTTGTAGATTTGCAGGCTTAATAGCAACAAGGGCTTTAATTATAAAAATACACAAGAGGTATTTATAATAATAAATATTTATTGATATGATATAAGACGACTGAATGATTACAATGAGGTCCTGCTTTTATACCTATGTAGGTGACCTTTCATGAACAGGCATGTCTTTTAGACATGCCTTTTCAGTTAACTAATGACTATTTAACATAATCCTGATTGATTAGCTAGTAATTACATTTATTCTATTTTATTCTATTAATGACTATATTTATTACATTAGTTATGAATTAGGTTCATAACAAAATCCCACTAAAGAGCAAGAGGACGGTTGCTTAAGTGACAGTGGCAACGCTTCTGCATTGTTGCCATAAGGTATGGCCGTCACCTAGTGAGCCTTTACAACGAGCCTGCTAGATTTTGCAGCAACAAGTCTGACTTGTGGAATTTCAAAGTAAACATATCAAAGTATTATAGTCCAAAATTTCAAATTCAAAAGGCCTCACGTTTCAAAGATATATCAGAACACAGGTCAGCCATCTAGATAGTCTACAAATTAGGGTTTTGAAAGGTACTTAACTTACAATTGGCATAAATTTTGATTAGAAAAACTATTTTTGGTGATTTAAAAGTTGTGGCAAAGAGGAAGAGAAGAGCATTATTATTTATGCACATGGCTCCTAAGAATTCTTTACCACTTAAAACTCTAGAAAGCTCACCCACTCATGAGAAATAGAAGATGTCTAGTACCAAGTATCCAAGTTCGCAAGTCAATGGTTACAAGTGCACGGATCAATAAAAAATATGGAAAAGCTTCTCTTGAAGAAGCTTCCTAGTAAAGACATGGAGAACCTAGGAAATAGCGAAAATAAGGAGAACACTTGTTGAAACTTGATCATATATGGGGAGTATTTTATCACAATTAAAGAGCACAAATATTGAATCGTGGAACAATAGTCGTGATTTTTCAATCCAAGATCCCTACCATAGGGCTTCAATTCAACACCAAGGAACCACTTCATTCTGAAGATCAATATGAGGAATTTTGATGGTAATAATCCATCAAACATGGATATTTCAAAGGAAGCAATACTTTGATCTACACCAAGTGACAACCTTACAAAAGGTAAATATTGCATCCATGTATTTAAAACAATATCAATTTGTATAGTATCGATGGATTTGTAAAAGGAAAAAGGATTTTATTGTATCTTTGATCCATTTTTACAGAGGAATTGATAGCACATTATGGGGATATTAAGAGCAATACATTCTTTAGTGAATTGGTAAATCTTCAACAAACAAGTCCAATTACAAAGCACATTCAACAATTCTAAAAGTTAAGGGAAAAGAACATTTCAGAAGATAACTTGTTAGGCCTCTTTATGGGAATTTTAATGCAAAGCATCCAAAATGAGGTGTGTATTGACTCTCTTTAAGTCCCTAGAGCATGCTTTTAGTCTGGCAAGAAAAGTTGAAAGTAAAATTATGGCCATTAGAATAGTGATCACTGACAAATATATAGAACATCATGCTTCCTCTCCTAACCTCACTTAGCCAACAAGGTTGACACCTCAGAAAATGGATGAAAGAAGAGCAAAAGGACTATGTTTCAATTGTGACAACAAGTACAATAATGTGAGAAGAAATCATTCTACATTGACCATGAAGAGAAAGGAAATCAAGAATTGGCATTGTCACAGAATCTAAAGCTAGAGGAGATTACTCCAACAATATCTTGTCATACATTGGCCAACAGCAGTGCTCCACAAACCTTCAAGACAGAAGGATATCAAAAAGAAAAAGGTAACAATTTTGATTGACTCTAATAGCACCCATAACTTCAATAACAATTTGGCAAAACTTCTCAATTGCTTTGAAATTCCAACACCAAAATTTCAAGTAATGATTGTATATGAAAGTACCATAAATTTTCAGTGAAGTACCATTGTATTAAACTGAATATGGGGGGTGTTTTTTGGATAGTCCCATGATAGTAATCCAAATGGGTGGTGTTGATGTGGTATTAGGGATACAATGGTTACAATCATTAGGTACAATGACTATTCATTTTCAAGATCTTTTCACGAGATTTCCTTAGATGGCAAGGAAATTGAACTTAGAGGTATCCAAGGGAAACCCTCTATTGTGATAAACTCCAATTGCATGATACAAGTACTCAAAAAGGGGCACCATGGTGTAATTGCACAATTGTGCTCACTAGATGTTCAAACATTTATATCCTCTACTCTAATGCATCTCCAAAAATATATCTATTGATTTGTGGTAGCATCGGATGTGCTCCAAGTCTCAAAAATTGCAAGGAGGCTTAGGCACATGTATTCCAAATAACCCAGAAAGGATTTTGAAAATTCCACTCAGATAATGTTTTATGGAAATAATTAATTATTTTTAATGGGACCCAAAGTCTAAGATTAGGAAATTAAAATAATTAATGGATATTTATTAAAATAGAAAGTGAATCTTCTAAAAAAATCAGAGATCAAGTCAAGTTCATCTTAGCCATTGATTAACGGTTTAATCTTGGTCGTTGCAGTCTCAACGAGAAGATTATAAGGACTTAATGGATCATTTGGAAATCACATCAAGAGAGAAAATCTAGAGATCGAAATTCTTTAGTGGGCAGTGCTCAGGGAGAAAATCGATCGAGAAGATTTTTGCAGAGAGGCGCAGAATTAATTTCCGGTAGGAGATTTTCCTGAGCTGGGAATACACTTTAGAGAAGACAGAGAGCAGTGCACAGAGAGGCAGCATAGTAGCTACGTAGAGCCTGCGCAAAGGCAGCGCAGTAGCCTTGAGGAAGTCTGTGATTCCACTGAGGATCAGTCAGATCCAGTACCAGATAGTCGGGGTGTGAGACCGAGAGAAGCCAGAGGGTCAGATCCAACCAGTAGATTAGTCAGCCAGCATCAGTGACGCAGTCCCCACGCAGAGTAACGCAAAGACTGTGCAGTGACTACACAGAGGCAATGGAGGGCTTGTCAGTTCGGAGTTTGGCCAGTTTGGGCTTCCAATGTCAGTTTGAGGTAATCTCACTAGCTCTTTGTCAGTCAGATTCTCTGTGCGGATGGCCAGCAAGGCATCCTAGATTGTATTTAGAATTACTGCATAATAAATATACCCTCAGCTGCTGCATCGATTTTCCCGCATTGGATTTTTTCGAGGGCATTAGTCCAAAAACAACAGTGTCATGTGTCTATGATTTATTATTGCTCAGATCTTGTTTCCGCACATTAATTTTCCGCAGTTTAATTTTGTGAAGGCTGTAGTGTATGGGTTTCAGTATTTACCATAGAAAACAGCAAATAACTTGTTCAATTAATTAACAAGTAGAAGATTTCTCATCAGTTGTTGCAGTAGGATTCCATATCTAGGAATTTTCACATGGTATTAGAGCTTGTTTAGCAGTGCAAGAGAAGCAAGAGAGCAGATCCAGTAGATCCAGCGTTGAAGAAGAAGTCGGGGATCAAAGAGCTGCGTAAGCAGCAAATTGATCTCCCAGTGATTGCGCAGTCCAAGCCAGGAGGGCTAGATCTGCAAGGAAATCTCTCTTTGAGTGATCCGACAAAGAGCTAGGATTTTCCAGTTTGCAGTTTGTGAAAGGCAGAGGGAGCAGCGCAGATCAGCAAGCTGGTGGGACACAATTTTTGTGTAGAAATGATTACTAGTGCAGAAAGCGTCAGAAGAGAGTAGCTGAAGACACATTTAATGGACTGCGCAGAGGCAGTGCAGGGCTTGTCAGTTCGGGGTTTGGCCAGTTTGGGCTTCCAATGTCAGTGTGAGGCAATCTCACTAGCTCTTTGTCAGTCAGATTCTCTATGTGGGTGGCCAGCAAGGCATCCCAGATTGTATTCAGAATTACTGCATAATAAATAAACCCTCAGTTGTTGCACCGATTTTCCCGCATTGGGTTTTTCTAGGGACATTAGTCCAAAAACAACAGTGTCATGTGTCTATGATTTATTATTGCTCTGATCTTGTTTCCGCACATTTATTTTCCGTAGTTTATTTTTGTGAAGGCTGTAGTGTATGGGTTTTAGTATTTACCATAGAAAACAGTAAATAACTTGTTCAAGTAATTAACACGTAGAAGATTTATCATCTATTGCTGCAGTAGGATTCCATATCTATGAATTTTCACATTATCAACAATCATTCTAAGGTATTTGGAGAGATGCCTAAGAGTCATCCACTTGCTCAAGATCATAACAATGTCCTTCATTTGCAACCTAGAAGTGTACCACCTAATATTGGGCCTTACAGGTATCCATATGCATAAAAGAGTGAGATTTAGCATATGATTCAAGAAATGTTATAGGTTGGCATCATTCAACCTAGCCAAAGTGCTTTCTCTTCACCAATGATGATGGTTATAAAAAAGAATGCTCTATGGCATATGTGGCCAAATAAATTAAGTCTGAGGTATTATGGCCTTATGGCCTGTTAATTTTGGGCAACTAGGTCTGAATTCCATGTTGCACCGCTCATATGACGATGCTCATATCTTTGTTGGATAAAAGGAATTGTAAATCTGATCTATATTTGTCTTGTCTTCTATTGATCTATTATTGTGTTCTATCAGCATTTTACTTTCATGTTTATGTGATTGCTATTTTGTATCGGCCTAAGAAAGAATGAAGTAAAAATGCATCAAGCATAAAACACCATGGTTATCTAAATTTAACATGGTATCAGAGCTAAGGTGAAGACAAAGTCCAAGAGTCCAAGCTGGTGTTAGAAGCAATCTCTGAAGGAAGAAATCCTATCAAGGACAAATGGCCTCCTCAACCTACAAGGGTTTCAAGGCTGATGATGAATTCACTGGTAAGTCTGATTATCATGCATGGAAGATGTCCTTGGATTTGGTGCTAGAAGATCAAGATGTCATGGACTATGTGCAAGGGAAAATTCAAAAGCCTCCATCAAATGCAGCTATTGCCACGAAGATGAAGTATAGAAACGGGGAAATCAAAGCAAAGATGATTATCCGAGATTCTATTCATAAGCACTTGGTTGCTTACATTTCTGAACTGAAGACATCTAAGGAGATGTATGATAAGTTGGTGAGCATGTTCAAGGCTAGCAATGCAAATCAAATCCTCTTCTTCAAGAATCAATTGAAGAATATCAAGAAGGGTAAGGATGAATCTATTCAATCCTATTTTATGAGGCTCACTGAAATCGGGAATAACCTCCTAGCTATTGGGGAAGCAATATATGATCGAGAGATGGTTCTTATTGCACTTGGAGGTCTCCCCCGTGATTGGCATGTATTCAATACCACTATTCTCAATAATAATGAGATTCCTGATTTTGATGAAATATTGTCGAGATGCACTCAAGAGGAAACAAGAATGTTGGAGTATGCCTCTAATGGTAATGGAAGTGACCCTACTGCCTTCACTGCTCATGCAAAGAAGAACCATGGCGGCCTAAGAAATCAAAACCATGGTAGAGCGGGCCCAAAGGAAGGAAGTGAAGATGTTACACTTGTAACAAGTCTGGTCATTATGCAAGAGAGTTCCCTAATAGAAGGGACTCTCCCAGGGATGATGACAACAACAACTCGAGAAGGAATGGCAAGAACAACAGGTTCCAAGGAAAAAGGAAGGCTCCCTCTGATCGTAGTGGAAATGGGCAACCTTTCAAGAGGTCAAGAAATTCCAGGTATGATGAGTCTAATGTTGTTGATAATAACATAAATGAATTTATTCTTGTATCTGCCCTCACTGTTGCATCTCCACCCGACATCCTGAATGTCTGGTTGATTGATAGTGGTGCTTCAAGGCACCTCACTGGTTATAAAGAAGCCCTTTCTGATTTGGTTGAGAAAGATACTAATCTGGAAATTATCCTTGGAGATAATGCCACTTTTCCGTGAAAGGGACAGGGACTGTGACCCTCCATCTATCTCAAGGTCAAGTCTTCCGATTACAAGATGTGTTGTACGTACCTTATTTGAAGAAGAACCTTGTGTCCATTTCGACAATGGAAGACAAAGGGTTCAAGGTGGCATTCGTTGATGGAAAGATACTTATCTGGAAAAAGAACTTCAAGGAAGCTCTTTCTATTGGTTTTAGAGTTGATACACTCTACCAGGTCGGAGGAAGTCCATTGGCGGCTATGACATGTGATACAACTCTTCAAACAGAGTTATGGCATTGGAGGTTTGCATACCTTCATTACAAAGCCCTTCCCGAAGCAAGGAAGGTGGTGACAGGGATGCTCGAATTTAGAGATGATCATGAAGATCTATTTTAGGGTTGTGTCGAAGGGAAGCATACAAGGGGAAGCATAGATCTTCATGATCATGAAGATCTAATTTTAAAGTGACTTTAGTAACTTTATCACTTAAAGTCACTTTAAAATTAGATCTGACTTTATAACTTTATAAAGTCACTTTAGTAACTTTATCACTTAAGTCACTTTTAAATTAGATTTAACTTTATAAAAATTATAAAGTTACTTTAGGAGAAAAATTAAATTCTTTTGGACACTTTTCCCTAGGCCAAAGATCAAAGCCTTAGGGAACCACCTGTCCTCCGGTACCAAATTTCAACACTCCTTCTTACCGAGGAAGGTGTTCCTCACCACACCCATCTTGTCTCTGAAGTAGACATGCTTGCCCCGTGGTAAGGCTTTGGTAAGAATATCTGCAACCTGCTCATCAGTGGGAATATACTCAAGCTTCACAGCTCCTTTCCGAACATAGTCTCTGATGAAATGATATTTGATCCCGATATGCTTTGACCTGTCATGAAATACTGGATTCTCCGTGAGTTTAATGCAACTCTGATTATCACAGTAAATCACTGAAGGTCTCAACGGCTGACCAAATAAGCCAAACAACATCTTGCGAAGCCGGATGGCCTCACAACTAGCTAGACTGGCTGCCATATACTGCATGGCCAAGACTCAATCTCTTATTCTTGCTTTAAATTTGAACAAGCGACTTTCTTTGCCGAACCCAACCCAGCGACTGCGAGTGCTCTTCTATGAGAAGCACAACACCTTGTCGAGAATCAGTGTAACCTGCCAATCTCACTCCATCCCCCTGCCTGTAGTCCAGACCATAATCCACTGTCCCATGCAAGTATCGCAAAATGTGTTTTGCAGCCACCCAGTGAACCTTCCTAGGCTCACACATAAACTGACTCATCGTGTTGACTGCAAAACAAATATCTGGTCTAGTGTTGACCAAATACATCAAGGAACCAATCAGCTGTCTGTACAATGTGGGATCCACCAACTCGGAATCCGGAGCATGAAGCTTCTTCCAGTTGGTGATCATCGGTGTCAACATGGGTCTACAATCCCCCATGTGGAATCTGCCAAGGATGTCCA